>WOXC01006752.1:492500-752119 GCA_011680675.1 Gymnobelideus leadbeateri
TTACACATTTGTATGTACATTTGTATGCATGTACATATATTACTTTAAAAATGTTAATATCATACACAATTGTATCTATGTATGTGCATATCAATAGATGCACATATATGTGTGTATATATATGTATATATATTTTTTCATGTCATAATATTCTGGTGATAGAGAGACATACAGATAGATAAGCCTTCAGTACTTTAAAAGTTTTAGTGTATTTTTAAGTTATTAAAACTTAAATCTTCACTAAACTTTCTGGGAAACTGATATGTAAATATGAGAAATCATAATATAGATGTTTTTAATATAAATGTATATAGGCATATGTATATGTAGATACAAATATGTGTATATTATAGATCTGTACATATACATATACATTCATACGTAGGGCAGCTAGGTGGCAAAGTGGATAGGGCACCAGGTCTGAAGTCAAGACCTGAGTTCAAATTTGGCCTCAGACACTAGCTGTGTAAACTTGGGCAAGTCACTTACTGCTGTTTGCTTCCATTTCCATATGTGTAAAATGAGCTAGAGAAGGAAATGGCAAATAACTTCAGTATCTATGCCAAAACCACCCCAAATGGGGTCACAAAGAGTAGGACATAACTGAAATGACTGAACAACAGAATATATGAACACACATCCATATGGACAGATAGATAGATAGATATACATATACATGTAGATCGATATAAATATATATGTATACATGTATATATACTTATGTACATACATTATATGTATTTTACACACACACACACACACACACACACACACACACACACATTCAGAATATATTTGCATATAATTCTGATGCCTCATAAGAGCCTGAAAGTGACCGTATCTCCTCTAAGGTCTTGTCAATAAAATACAAGATCCTACCAAGTACAATACTGGGGACTTACTGTCATCTATTGTCCAAGGACAAATATAGTTAAATTGAAAATTGGTTCATTACCAGAGTAAAGAAATTTAGAGATATAGCAATTTACAAAGGCCACGTAAATTATACAAGAGTTGCAGTCTTCATTCTTATAGGGAGTACCCATAGCAGTGAAATTCCAAATTACTGAAGTATTGAGGTATAAAGAATTACATGAGATGTATTTAAATATACATATAGTATGTAATAATAATGATAGTACTTATATAAAACTTTAAGATTTACACATTGATTTACAAATGTTAATTCATTTTATCCTCACAACAATCTTGGGAGGTAGCTGCTATTACTTCCCCCATCAGATGATGAGCTAGTGAGACTAAGTAACTTTCCCAGAATTATATACCTATTAAGTGTCTGAGGCTGATTTTGAATTAAGTTCCTGACTCCAAGCCCATTGCTCTCTCCATTGTTCCATCTAGTATCAGTACATCTATCTATCTGTCTGTCTGTCTATAATCTATCTAGCTATCTTTCTATCTATCTATCTCTTGAGAAGGGGATAGACCTGAGATTTCATCATTATAAGAAAACTTCCTAATTGAATACTTGGAAAATGAAATTTTAATAGTTAGTTCAATCAACATATTATAATTCAATCAATATATATCAATTTATAACCACAGATGTAGTTTGGTAAGAATTCCAAGAAAATTCTGTCTAACAGTAGAAATGAGCAGCTGTTGGGCAACTGACAATCTTAGAATTGATTGTAGCACCGAAAAGGTAAATGACTTGCTCCAAATCATGCAGGCAGGATGTGTCAGGAATTAAACCCTGGTCATTCCGATTCTGAGGCCACTTATCAATTGATGGTGCCACAATAATTCTCAGATATATAGATAGGGAAATATATAAAATTATATATAGTTATATTTCTGTGTGGTATGTTTACAAAGGTATATGCATATACATGTATTCACATTGGCTAAGAATGTTAGCAATAGTTAAAACTACTAAATTAATCTCTTGAAATCCAAATTTCTGCTGGCAATCCAAACGTTGTTTTATGTGTAGTTTCCCCAAGTTTTGTTTTATGTGTGGTACTAATACACAGAATCTTCATTTCATGAAAAAAAAGTAATGGAAACAGTATTTTTCTCATTTGGTTAGGCCATCAATTTAATCTCCATTTCTAAATCAATCCTATCCCCCTTTTGTGTATGCAAATTGATCTTGAAAGATGCCTTCTGGCAGGGAAGTTAAAATTAAATTCCCCATATTTATTGTTTTCATGAGTGTTGTAAAGTGTCCTAATTTTATTTTATTATTTTAAATTTATTATCAAAAGACCTATGGAACCTAAATGTCTAACATCCACCCTTTCTTTGCCTCAGGTTGAAACTAATTTTGCTGTTTTTCTTACGAATTCTGTGTCTATCCTGGCCACAGAGATAGAATTTCAATTTCTTTACTTTTTAAGTTATGTTTCCTTTCCCAAACTCTTTGTATAGGAGATTTGTTCCCTCAAGCCTTTTTGTAATTGATGTCACACTTGGTACCGAAATTTCAGTGTTCAACATTTCTGTTTCTTAAGTGTGTCTCTTTTGGTACAGGTGAATATCGAGAATTCCACTCTGACATCTGGCAAAAGGGAGATTGTAGCTTTACTTTCTCATAAGCGTATATTTAGTATTTTGTATGTACCTTATAATTTCTATTATGAGTTGTTCAAGCACTATGCACATATAAATGATGATTTGAATTTTTCTCTAGTAAAGTAAAAGCAAAGCAAAGGGAAGAGCAAAATTTTAAAAGAAATTTTGAACTGTATACTGTCAACCCATATATTCTCTGCCATCTTTTGACTAAAACATGCCAAGATTTATTCATGAGAGTTAATTTATTTGTAACTTATTTTTATAATGCTAACAGAAAAATAAAAACACTCTAATATTTAAAGTAAGAGAGGAGAAGCAGTAAGTAACCTAACTAGATTCTTAATAAATAACTTTGGCCCTGTGAGTTGTATGTAAGATGTTTTTTTTTTCTCCTCCTCACCCCTTATTATTCCCTACCTCTAGTCAAGAGTGGTGGTGGGAGCGAAGGTGGGAAAAAGACAAAAGAAGTGCTTGTTAACTTAAAAAGTAACAAAACTAACAAGAAAAGACTCTATAGACTATATAACCTTACCAGAGGCTGAACTTGGGGAGGAATCACCTGAACCCAAATTCCCATGGGATCTTTCCAATAATCCCAAAACTCAGCACATCTTCTTGCTAGAAAACCAACAATGAGCTTGAGAGAAATCCTGTTAAAATACAGGCAGTGAAATTTGGATGAAATAAAGTACTTTGGTAAACGCTGAGCGGTCAAAGGTCATCTAAAGTCCCTAAACTAAGGAATTTCATTATGCTACCATGAGGTCCTCTTTGCTAGGCCTCATCATGATGTGAAGACGGTCTTGTGGTCTCAAAGATAATACAAAGGTGTCAAACATGGCTGGCAGGCACATGCAGCCTGGAAAGCACCAGTGTACAGCCTGAACTAGATTCAAACCTAATTGGGAAATGTTTATCAAAATAAAAATAAAACATAGATAAGATAATTTTGTATGTCATCATACAGTAAGGACATGTTTCCACATGTTTGATACCCCTTTAACAAGACATGGTAGGTCCTATTGATCCAGAAAGGCTTCATATAGAAGTACAGAAGTCAAATAACTAGATAATCAGTCATATACGAGCCTAGCTGAGTTTAGAGACATTTAACACTAGAATGTTGGCTTCCGGTTGATACAATTTCCTTTTTCTTAATTTGTTAACAAGAAGAATTCTCTCAGGCATAAAGGATAGATACTTTTGGTGAAGAAAATTCACCAAAAGCTCCATGATGTCATTGAAATTGTGAAGAGGTATAGTTAGACTTTTCTTTCTTTTTTTGAGGGAGGAGTGGTTGCGTGGTACCAGCTCGGCAACTGGTTGCAGAGAGTTACTGGGACACCAACACGTTAAGTGTTTCTAGGAAGAGTCAGCATGTGTTAGATTGGAGATTTGAAAAAAAGTCTCCCTGGTTCTGAGGTCAACTCACTATTCACAGTGCCTCTGAATTAGATGTAAAAGGTAAAAAGTAAGGAATTCCAATATCTCTCACATATCTTCCCTACTCTAAGCTAGGCTTCCTCCTGTCTCTCATTCAGCCTCCACTAGACTTCACATTTGAATCTCAGATTGGGATCTAAGTGGCATATGTCATGTGTGGTAGACTCCCTTCTTTGGGATATCTCCATTTTTCTCTCACCTTAGATTGAATTGATAGAAAGAATATAGGCTGTGGATGCAGTCTTGTTTATGACTTCTACTAGGTTTTAGCAACAGGCGCATTAAAATGATTTAATTTCAGTTTATTCCTTTGAAAAATGGATAATAATATTTGTATCATGTGTTTCTCAAGTTTCTTGTGAATTTATTATAGGTAATATACACAAATTACCTAGAAAATCTGAATGTCAGCTCTCACCATCATCATCATCATCATCATCATCATCATCATCATCATCATTTTCTTCTTTCTCATTTCCATTCTATTCCAACAGACAGAGTAGTTGTGAGAAACTACATCATTCAGGACATTTTGAAAGAACGACTTTAAGTTCAATAGTCTGCCAGGCAGTGCATGTGAATTGCTTAGGAAGAAGAGCGGATATAACAAAACTGAACCCTCTCATTTTCCAGATAGGGAAATTGAATCTCAGAGAGAGGAGGTAATCAGAAAAAGATCTCCTCCATACTAAATGCCAGGGCATGTCTCAATTCTGTATTTTGCTAGTTGAAAGCACATTTTTTGTATTTGATAGGTGTTATATGTGTATACATACATGCTGTATATACATGTATGTAGCATGTATGTATCATGGCTGTATACATGCATATTGCTAGATAGTGAGCATATTTATATACTATATTATTTATACTAATGTAATTATTATCAATTAATCATTTTTATTTGATTGGGCTTTATCATACAAATAACATAATATTATATAATATAATGTTACTGTTGTTGCTTATCTTAAATTCTCTAAGATGACCATGGCATCAGGAAGGTGATGCCATGACTTTCAAGTGACTTGAATTTAAGTGAGGGAGGGCTGTACAAAGTCACCAGCCTTACTTTCTCCTCCAGAGCCATCTGGGTCCAGTGGCAAGATATAGATCAGGACACCTGGAGATATCCCAGGATGTGGATACAAATAATATGTAATATGTATGTATGTATATAAATATTTATCTGAATACACATATATTGTATAAACATGTATACGTGTGCATACACACATAAGATCATAATTTTTGGAAACTGAGATAAGGAATTTGGTTCCAATTAATAGCTCCAATACCATTTTTTAAAAAAATATAATTGAGTTAAATAAGGTGATTTTTATCTCTAAATTTATAATCCTATGACACTATAGACTTTGTTATTGAAAGAAGTTAGTAGTCAGTCCCCTTTTGTTAATCAAAAATTAAGTGGGTCTCATGGTAGAATGATAAGTACTGAAATTCAGAGGATCTCAGGGTCTATATATCTCAACCTTCAGCCCTGTCAAGAGATTACATGGGTTCTCCAAAGAGGGCAGGGGAAAATATGAAAGAAAAAAAAAAGAAAGGTGTCTCATATTTACTTTATGGTTGAGAGAAATTTATATGAATGAATTATATTTTTAAGTGCATTTAAGGATAGAACTTAGCATTCATTTAAGCAAAAAAAAATCATAATGAGTAGAAATTCAAATGAGAAGAGACATCTGGATGGATGGAATAGACAACATCTTATGGTTTCTTCTTTCTTACTATATGATTCTGTGGTTGAAGTTGACTACTTTGAAATATAAAGACTAATCAGAATAAATCCCTATGTTTACTTTTCATGTAATTTTTAATAAACTTAAACTCTTCCCACATGACTTACAAAAACTGGGTCTTTTTATTTGCCTCCACTATTTTGTAACCAATGATCTCCAGCCATTTCCCAAACAAGAAAATCTCTTCTGTGTTTAATTTTAAATCTATTTCCTTAAAAAGGAATAAGATTTCTTTAAATTTACAGTTTTCTTTTTCTGACTTAGTGTAAATAGTCTCTCTCTCAAAAAGTAGTAGCAGTAGTAGTAATTATAATTTATATAACACTTACTCTCCTCATAGGCAAAAAAATTTAGCTTGGTAGAAAGAACCCTGAACTTGGTGTCAGAAGACTTGCCCTCAAGCTCTGACTGCTTGTGTAAGCTGAATGTCCATAAGTTTGGCTTCTCCTTCCTCAATTTCCTCATCTGGAAATTTAGAATAATAGTATTTGTACTACCTACCTTACAGGGCTATTGTAATAAGAGTGCTTTGTTCTTCTGAAAGTTCTATATAAATATGTGGAATTATTAGCAGGCATGGATTAATTTGATAGATTGCCTCACATTTAAAGACATTTAAGTCTTCAAAATCATTCTGGTGTATATAGAGGGATTGAAGTTTCAGAAATTTGAAGTTTGGAAAAGACTTTAGAGATCATCTAATACAAACTCCTTATGTTAGAAATAAGAAAACTGAAACCCAGAGAGGTTAAATTACTTTCCTAAGGTCACACTGTTAGTAAATAGCAGAGAAATAATTCAAAACTGAATTTTGATTTCAAATCTAAGACTTTCCAGTATATTATGGCACTTGTAACATAAATTCCTAATATAAGCAGACCCATAATACAAAAACTTTGAGAAGAAAATATCTCTTTAATAATACGAGTAGCAATTTCTGACATTTACATTAAGGCTTTAAAGTATGCAAAGTGCTTTATCCTTTATCTCACTCGAGTTTTACAACCATTCGTTGGGAAAGTTTCACAGTTCTCATTATCTCCAATGAGGAAACAGAACGTTTGTAACTATGTTTTTTGTCTTCTGGCTGAAGAAACCCTTTATTTAGTCTGATTTATTCATGTGATTTTAAGGTTCATTTGGCTTCGGGACCAGTATCTTCAGGTCTCCAAATAATAAACATGCAGATGAGCTTTAGTGAAATGGATGCAATTCATATTTTTAGTTTGGTCCTATTTCATGTTAGTCATACAGAAGGAATTCCATTCTTCTGATAAGATTTGACTGTGACTTAATATGAAACCAAAGCTTTGCCTTCAGACTTAAATAGAAGAATGTGTTAGAATGTTGGAATCCAAATAACAATAGAATAAGACATGAGTCTGACTTTAAAAGGAAAACACATTCTCATGAATTTTTAGAAGCTTCAGTTTTTGACTGAAAGCTTTTGACATAGAGTTACTATACTTTCAAGACTAGTCAATTAGGATTGTGCTAACCACTGTGATAATTAAAAAAAAATAAGAGTGTTTTTCCCTGGAACACTTATTGTTACTCAGAAAAGTTCTTAACAGGAATCATGGTATACTGGAAGCAGAACACTGGATTAGGAATGAGAGGCCCTGAATTCAAAGGCTTAGTTCTGAGGAAGACATTGAATAGTTCCTTACATGGTAGTTTCCTCATTTGTACAAATTTGGATTATGTTATCTATAAAGTTCTTTCCAAATATAAATCCTATGATCCTTTTTAAAGTCAATTATTATCAAATTCAGTGTTAGCTTCAACAAATATAAAAGGTGGCTTGTTAAAGTGGAATCCCAGACCTAGAGATAGATCAATTAGGTTTGAATTCCAGCTCTTCCACTTACTACCTAGAGCAGTTTCCTTGTTTTCAAAAATAAAGGGATTAGATTAGATGACCTCAAAGTTTCCTTCCAGCTCTAAAATCTATTATTCTCTGTGTAATAAAAACGGCTTTGGACATGATTCCAATACAAAGGATTTCTGAATAGGTGGTAGTGGTGGTTGTTGTTTTAAATAAAGTGAGTGTTGTCTATGATTGATAGTTCATGAAGTGTCTCTCCCCACCACCCAAAACACATAGTAAAAAGTTGAAAAATGTGTATATTTTATTTTATTTTATTTGCTTTTTGAAGGGCAATTGGGGTTGAGTGACTTGCCCAGAGTCACACGGCTAGTAGGTGTGTTGTGTACGAGGCTGGATTTGAACTCAGGTCTTCCTGACTCCAGGGCCAGTGCTCTATTCACTGTACCACCTATCCACCCCAAAATGTGTTTATTTTTTTTAAATAATTAATTGTGAACATAAGGGCTAAAGGCTTAAATTTACTTAAGAACCAAGGTAATTCTATAAGAATATTGGGAATGAAGTTTTTTGAAACTCTTTGACAGCTGGGACTGGGTTTAAATATATGTGTGTATGTGTGTGTGTGTATGTGTTTGTATTTATGTATGTATGTATATATGTATGTGTACACACATATAAATCCCTCAATATTAGTAGACATTATGAATATAATCAATCAGCATACACCTATTGTTGGATAAAATTCTAGTCCCTAGGGTACCCACAGAAAAGTGTAATAGATTCCCTCAAGAAGATTACAGTCTACCCAGAGGTTAAACATACAAATAAAATTTTATGTAAAATACATCTTAGTCAATTGGTAGAAGGAGGGGGTAGTAGTTGGGAAGATAATGAAAGGTGCTTTGTAAATGCTATAGAAATACAATAATTATGCTTTATAATTTGATTATTTAACAGATGCAGAAAATCTGTTATATATCCTTCCAAGAGAAGCTAGAAACACACATATACACCCATGTGTATATGTGTGTATATACACCAACACACACACACAGAATACACACATATATAATATTTGTGCTTATATAATGTATTTCAGGACATCATGTTGTGAATACTTTATGCACGTATCTAGACTATTCTAACAGAGAAATGAAAAGAGAATAGAATTATATGAACAGTGATTCATATATAGTATGTGGACATAGTGATATATCTATACACACATATGCATATCTGTATATATGTATGTATTATGTACATTTGTATACATATATACACATACACATATACATTGAAAATGAGTCTTCAGAATGCTTGGCATGATATTACCTTAAAATTATCATCCCAAGAACTTTTAAACATAAAACTGTAAAGCAGAAAACAAATAGATGAGAAATGGAACAGATCTGCTATCTGTGGCAATCTGCTATTATTTTTGATGACAGTGTAGCCAAGAAATTATCACTCTAACACCTCAGTGATTGATGTGGTATTTAAGGAAGTATAACTATCAATCAAGAAAATGAATTCAAAAAGATTTGCTGGACCTAACGAAATGAATATAGCAAAAATCTGCCCAGGAAGTGACAGTTTTAGAGGTAATCATTCATCAATTTTAAAAGATATCTAAAATTTCAGATGATTTCTTTTAAATCAGAAGAAAACAATGATGATACTGTTTCCCCCCTGAAAAAAAGTGAAAAACCCTAGCATCTTCCAACTGATAAGCCTACTTTTTTTAGAACATAATGTTATTAATGTCTTATGCACATATGTAGTATATTCTTGACACAGAAATTTTTAAAAAAGAACTGAAACACATGACCAGCAATACATTCTGGGAAACTTTATCTTCTGAGCTGGACAAAATTTAATGAAAAGAGAGAAAGTTATTATCCTTACTTAGCTTATGGTTTGTTGATAACTTTTTTTTTTTAAGTTTCACTAAGCAGGGCAAAAAACAATGTTAAAGGCTTTTCTCCAATAAGATGCCTTCCTAGGCATACATTAAGATCATACAAGATTATTTGATAGCTGATACTACAGTGATCTCCTGATTATCAAAATAATAAAGTTGTTGTTGATGATGATGATGATGATATTGGCTGGTTTGATATATGACTTTAAGGCTTATACTATACTTCGTATGTATTCTTTCAGAGGATCTTCACTATAACTAGATTAGATACCAAAAGATACCAAAAGAATTATAATGATCATTTTACTAATGGGGACATTAAGGCTCAGAGAGATTGAGATTTACTTATAGTGTCAAAACTAGCCAAGGTTGTGTGAGAATGATAGGTCTAGAGAAAATCAAGTAAGGCATGAAACAGGGAAACATATATTCATTGAAGGTATCCTCCAATGATAAAGAAGACACCCTGAACAACCAGTCTAACAAGCAAATAACCAAAACAGAAGGGTTCCCTGTAAATATCAAAGTCATTAGTGGAATATATTAACTAAGAAAGCTAATGAAACCTTGGGTTTCACTACCAGAGGCACAGAGGTCAATACTAGTGGAAGACAATACTGCTTTCCTTTGCTCTGGTAAGGTGAAGGTGAAAGGTTTTCTTAGATAACTGAAAACTTAGGAGATATATGATAATAATCAAATTATTTTAAGGATTATTAGTTTAAAGGGAATGGATTTGTCTCCCTTGGCCCCATAAGGCAGATTTCAAAGATTGAAATTTAGTCCTGATATAAGGAAAACAATCCCTAACAATTAAAACCCACCGTAAATTGAAAGGGTTGCTTCAGAGGGCTATGGGTTCTCTCTCTCTCTCTCTCTAGAGGTCCTCAAGCAAGACTAGAGGAAGACTTGCTGGTTACATTGTAAAGAGAATTCCTATCCAGGTACAGGGCAAGAGGACCTGAGATGAGCCTTTTAACTCAAGGATTCTCTAATCCTTAATTCTTCAGTTCATATCATGCTGACTGCAGCTATCCCTAGAATATTAAAAGGAGTCCTCATTGAGATACCCTGTCATTTGAAAGATATTCACTTAATGATGTGCATTAGGGGAGGGAGAAGTAGATAAAGAATGCATATTTACTAAATTATGATAATAGCTCGAAGGAGAATCCACTTAGTGTATCAGTACAAATAACTTGGAAAGGCACAAAAATAGACTGTGACCCAGATGTACAATTGAATAGGATGAAAGAAGGCTGGATCACATTTGGCAAATTCTGCAGTGCTTGCAACGATTCTAAGCTTCCAAAGAATGCATTTTTTACACTAGTATTCTCCACTTCAGGTCATATGGCTTCAAGTCATGCATGCAAACTGAGTGTATGAAGAATGAAGACTTTAGGTGCTCCAAAGGACAATATTAAGTGGATGTTTGATCATAAAAAAATTAGTATTATTATTAGAAAAGAAAGTGGGTGTATTATACAGTTTAGAGGAAGAAAATAGGTAGACAGTCAAGCATAGCTCGAGCATTCATGAAACATGCACTACTCCTACAAAGGTCCATTAGCACATTGGGTGTATAGGGAATGGTCACTGAAAGACATGAATAAGAACCACAAAAAAGAAGAAGTTATGGATATAGATCATGTGCTTATTAAATTTTCAGTATAACATGTAACAAGATAAGGTACAAGTTGTCAATTAAAATGTTTAAAATGACCACTGAAAATTTCCTATCTTCCTAAGGCATAATGTTGAGTTTATATTAAAATTATAAGTGAAGTCAATGTTTTCTTTCTTTGACATCAGGTACTTAAAAATAGTTGAATTAAAGCTGGACAGAACATTAAATAACCTCTGTTCCAGGGGTTCTCAACCTAGATGGAGTCTGTGAACTTCTTTTTGTTATTTTAGTAAATGTATTTCAATATAATTGGTTTCCTTCCTAACCCCAATATTTCACTTTGTGTATTTAAAAAATATTTGGAGAAGGGGTCCAAAGGCTTCACCAAACTTCCAAAGGGATCCATGATATAATGTTAAGAACTGCTGCTTAGTGACAATCCTCTCATTTTATAGATAGGGGAAATGAAGTCCAGAGAAATGAAATGATGTATTCCAAGTGATATGGTTAGTTTGGGCCTGGGCATACATCCTCAGTACAATATACTTTGCACCATCACTCACTCCATAATTTATTTACATAGAGTTCAGCCTATTATGTCAGAGTCAGATGATGATGTGACACAGAATCTGAAGGTAATTTCCAGGAGTTCCCAAACATATTTTTACCATGTCTTCTAGCATCCTTGAAATATATGGTCTCCCAAAGTAACCATTTTGAGGGGAACAATGATCATGTGTCTGTTTGTATTTTCAAATATCAATCATATTGCTTCAAATTTAGGATTTAAAATAAATTATTTTATATAATAAACAAGGTATTATAGTCAGGATAAATGTAGGTATCTCAAATGCTGTGATAGTTGTGTATGAAAACCCACTTTTTTTCCTGGAAGGTCAAAACATTGATCTTTTTAATGGTTAAACAATGCATAAAGCTACAGTATAACTTTCTTTGAAGAAAAAACAAATCTGCCTTGTCAGGTACCTGCTTTGGCAAATAGTAAGTTTAATTCCTAACACCCACATGAGGCACAAGAATAGTTAGATTAACAACTCTAGTGTCATACTGTCAGCTGCTGTTTATTTAAATTAAAATGTCACCATCCAGAAATAAATGAGGAAGTTGAAAAATGGTAAATTTCAAAAACATACAGTACATTGGCAGCTTGGTAAAAATGATATTACATTCTTGTTTCTGTTCAACTTAACATTGGCCTATTTCCATTTAACATGTAGCAAGATTTTGCCCTCCTCCCCCCCATCATTTCTACATACACTATTATGAAGCAAAAAAAAATGGACATAATGTATATAAAGCATTTTGCAAACCTAAAAGGCTATGTAACTGTCAGCTATTATTAACTGAAAATATGAATTATTTTAATAATTATCAACTTATTATTCTTATTACCTAGGCTTCTGTGTGGAGGCTCCCTCTACTGAGACAAATCACAGCTCTTCTCAACCTTAATAATTGATTCCAAGAGGTTCTGTACCCCAACAAATTCACCACCAGTGATTAATGTCTGCTCCCTTAGCTACCTGACCCTTGGCCAAAAGATACATAGTCTATTGAAAGGCCTGTAGTCAAAGCCTTTGTAGTATCTGCCAGAGAATGCAGTCTATTGAAGAAGCCTTCAAGAACTAATCTCTCTGCCATAATGAGTTGGACTTTTGTTTGGGAAAATTTATCAATGAGTAATGATATACATTGGCAGCAGGAGTCCCACAATCAATGATATTGGAGCTCCATCAAAGTCAATACTCTATATTATTACTAATTACTATTACAATACTCTATATATTACTAAGAAAAGAAAATTCCCCCCCACACACAGTTCACACTAATTTGGTGACTAAAAATTTGCTTATCTTACTTAATTTGGAGGTTTCTTATACTTTTTTCTCACATATCTTCTTTTAAACCATTTTGTTTTGGCTTGAAAATTCCTCTTCACTACAATAGCTTAGGCACTGATATAATCAACAAGTCTCAGTTTCATGTTTTTCCTCTTTCTCCCTTATCCTGTAAGGTCAAACAGCTTTTCTACCCTAACCTCAAACCCACATTTTTTGCTTGTTTCCCAAACGCTTTTTTTTTCCCCAAAAGATATCTCTTATATGCTCTTTCCCTTTTGATATATGGAACAGCTGGCTACTCTATATTTGAAGCCAATTTGGCCATCTTGATTCTAACATCAGTAGGACGAGCTGCCACACATGAGAACAAGTACAACCTCTGTATCTCTAATGTACTAGACATATTCACTATCTGCTTTGCTAACATATATGTTAAAAACATGCGCTATTCAATCATGAGACAGTGGTATAAAAACAAATTCAGGATTAACAACATGGAGATATTTACTTGGCCAGGTTTTCCATTCTCACATAAAAATGCCTCATATTCGGATGCGAATTCGGGGGCGTTGTCATTGACATCCAGCACTTTAATAGCAACAGGTACTCGAGATATTTGACTGTGGTTCCCTATGGGAAGGAAAAAATAACAAGCATTGAATGTATTTTACTTTATTTTACCTTACACACAAAATGTAATGGGCTTCAAAGACTGTCTCCTTTAAAGCAAGGTGTGTGTGTGTGTGTGTGTGTGTGTGTGTGTGTGTGTCTATGATATTCTAAAATAGGACACTTTTGTCATAGCATCCGAGCATTCAACAAATAAAATCAGCAAGTGCTCCATCACCAAAAAGGAGACTGCATCTTTCTCAAATAATCCTTGTAAGATATATACTTGATGACGACCTTCTTGGACTAAGTTCGAAGACTTTTCCCCCCTCTCTGATGTATCAGGCTTTATTTTATTGATAACATGTATTATACACAAGGGGAGGGATGCTGTAAACAACCAGGATTGATTTCTTTGTTTATCTTTGGCAGAATACAGTACATTTTACTCTATTAGTCACTTTGACTGCCCATATATTATGTTCAGCATTTAAAAAAATGGGTAGCTCAGACCAAATTGTACAAAGGGTGGGCTTAGAGAAAAGCACAATCAGACAATATTGGCAATTTTTCTAGCACTCCATTCCATTAATATTTGATGGACCCCTGTGAAATTGACCCCTGCCACCTTCTTGATAAAAATGAACGCAGATAATCATTAATAAAAGTATTCATCACTGAGTTAGATGGTACAGTGGATCATAGTTCAAATCTGGTCACAGACACTTCCTAGATCTGTGAACCTGGGCAAGTCACTTAAACCTCCCAGGACTGTTGTGAGAAACAAATGAGATAATAACTATAAAGTACTTAATGGCACATTAGTAAGTGTTATGTTGGCTATAATTCATAATAATAATAATAGTAACTTGTATGTACAATTTGAATCACTGAGCCCTCGACACAAGGCTCTTTATATAAAATATATTTTCTGCGTATTTTCACTCATTTTAATTGCTAAGATGATTGATAAATTTTTGAATGTTAGGGTATATTATCATCCCTTTTTTAATGCAATGTCATTTACCTCTATCTCCACAGGGTAATGATCTTGTGATTTTTTGTGAATTATATACAATGCTTTGGAGATAGCTGACTGTTTATTGCCTTTCTATTTGCATGACACTGAATATTAATAAGGAAACCAAATGAGAAGAAATATTTGGTTTGGGAATGTATTTCAAAATTCTGACCTTTCTTTATAATGTTGATAAAATCTAGATCATTACAACTATCAAGCATTTTTTCTTTTAGAAAATGCTTCCTCATGCCAAGAGGTAGTGTATATTCTAAATGTCATGGTGAGACACACACACACACACACACACACACACATGCACACGCGCATATATATACACATATATGCATATATGTGTGTGTGTGTGTACACACATGCTACACACACATCTTCTTTCTCTTTCTAATGTTATCCTAAAGGTGGTCTCTCTTGCTCCAAGACTTAACTTTTAATGTTTCAACCAGGGCTTTCCGTGTCATTCCTATACACATCCATTTAGATCTTGTCTTCTTAACCATCTTCAATATCTCCTTTACTCATAAATATGTTCTTCAAATTAGCAGAGGTCATTCTTACTTAAATGTGTCTTTACTTGACCTTCTAGTACATTATGTTACTTTCCTACTTGCCTCTCCCTTTCAATTTCAAAATTATTGAATTTTTTGTTATAATTACTATACTACATATGTGTATATGTGCACATGTATTTTAAGGCAATAGGGAATGACTTGCTCATCTAGTAAGTATTTGAGGCTGTATTTGAACTCTGGTCCTACTGACTTCAGGGCCAGTGCTTTATCCACTGTGCCACCTAGCTGCCCCTTCATATAGCTTTTAAAATATATTAATTAGCATGTTTTTAATGAATGTCTGTTACAAGCCTAGAAGCCTTTTTGTTAGGCCCCTGAAATCTATCTTTAATTTCCTACAACATAACTCCTATCCCTGCCAATGTATTCCACACTTATTCAATCTATATGTATTTGCCAAGCCCTTACCACATACAGAGAGAACTCTGTATTATGTTGCTGAAGGTCATATAATGATTAATAAGACATGATCTCTGATATCAGGGGGCTTCTAGTCCATCCAGGGAGAAGCCTGGCACTCAAATAACTATATTATAAAATAAAGTATGGTAAGTGCCTAAGAGAGGAAGAAATGTTATTCAAGAGTTCCGAGGAATAAAAAAAAAAAAAGGCTGACGGGAGAGATCAGGAAAAGCATCGTGGAGATGAATATTAAATAGTGAAAATTAAAATTTAATATTTAAATTGAAAAAATACCCTAAACTGAAAGCACTAAAATGGTTTAGCCTTTTAACATTTTTTACTTTTATTAATTACTTGATGATTTTCCTCAAGATCAAGCTATTCCTTTGACTTGTGATATTCCGTTTGCTTGGGTTTTTTTTTTGGGGGGGGGGGAGGGAAAGCAAAGCACTTGGGGTTAAGTGACTTGCCCAAGGTCACAGAGCTAGTAAGTGTCAAGTGTCTGAGGCTGGATTTGAACTCAGGTCCTTCTGACTCCAGGATCCACACTCCATTCACTGCACCACCTAGTTGCCCCAACTTCTGATATTCTGAACATCTCATTACTAATCATACCTCTCTTGGTGATGCAGTAGATAAAACACTGAACATAGTCAAGAAGATCAGAGTTCACATCTTGCCTCAGACATTTAATATTTGTGTGACTGTGGTAAGTCTCTATTATCCTCTATTATCCTCAGTTTACTGAACTGTAAAATGCATATAATAATACCTTATACAATCAACTGAGATACAATTGCAAAGATTTTTGCTTATCTTAAAGTGCTATATAAAATGCTAGCTGTTTTTATAATCATAAAGTGTATCACATCCACAATTATTCCTTTCCATTACTGTTGCTACCATCCTAGTAGGATTTTTTTACTTACTATGCCTAGATTCCTTTTAAATCCCCTAATTGGGTAGATTTCCCAGTCCCTAGGAGAGTTAAACATTTAAGTTTCAGATCTGAAACCTGGACTGAGATGTTTTGATTGGTGAATGAATAAGTACACATCCAGCTGGCCCACCATATCTAGCAGGCTGCAGACCAAGAGATCAGACTGTTATCTATTTATTCACACTGTATGTTAACCCTAATCCCCTCACTTTTACAGGTAGTATAACCAAAGCTAGTCCCAGAACCAAGACTAGAGATTTCTTTTTTTTCCTTTTTTTTTTTTTGGAGGGCAATTGGGGTTAAGTGACTTGCCCAAGGTTACACAGCTAGGTTTTTTGATTGTGTGTGTTAACTGTCTGAGGCGGGATAGGAACTCAGGTCCTTCTGACTCCAGAGCCGGCGCTCTACTCACTGCGCCACCCAGCCGCCCCTACTAGAGATTTCTTAATGTCCAATTTTTGTGCTTCCCACTACACCTTCTCTCATTTAAGCTATAGCCATGAAGTCAATAAAGTTTCAAGAAGGATCACTCCCTTTTCTACATGCCTAGTAACTAGTTAATTTCATTTTAATATGTTATTAATTATTTGGCTGAGTCACATGAATAGGGAGAAGAAATAGATGCAAAATGATGTGAACTGCTAGAGGTCCTCAAGGAAAAATGGAATGGGGTACATTATAACACAATAAGCTTCTGGTCAACATAAGTTTGAGTGGAAGCTGAATATAAGAAACATCTATTCATAGAAAGAGAAATCCCATTTAAAGTCACTGTAGACATTATAAAATATTTGGGAATCTACTTGCCAAAACAAACCCAGAATCTATATGATCACAACTACAAAACACTTCTCACACAAATAAAATCAGATATAAATAGTTGGAAAAATATCAATTGCTCGTGGCTGGGTCGAGCCAATATAATAAAAATGACAATTTTACCCAAACTAAACTATGTATTTAGTGCCATACCAATCAATTTACCAAAAAACTACTTTCTAGAGTTAGACAAAATAATAACAAAATTTATTTCGAAAAACAAACAGTCTAGAATATCAAGGGAATTAATGAAAAGAAACGCTAGGGAAGATGGACTAGCTACGCCAGATCTTAATCTGTATTATACAGCAGCAGTCATCAAAACTGCTTGGTACTGGCACAGGTGTAGAGTAGTGGATCAATGGAATAGATTAGGTGCAGGAGACCCAGCAGTTAATGAATATAGCAATCTATTGTTCGATAAACCCAAAGACCCCAGTTTTTGGGATAAGAATGCACTATTTGACAAAAACTGCTGGGAAAACTGGAATACAGTATGGCAGAAACTGGGCATAGACCATTATCTAACACCATATACCAAAATCAAGTTCAAATGGGTGCATGATCTAGGTGTAAAGGATGATACTGTAAGCAATTTGGGAAAGCAAGGAATAGTTTACCTGACAGATCTGTGGAGAGGGGAAGACTTTAGGACCAAACAAGAATTAGAGAGCATTATAAAATGCAAAATCGATAATTTTGATTACATTAAATTGAAAAGCTTCTGTACAAACAAAGCCAGTGTAACCAAGATCAAGAGGGAGGTGGGAAATTGGGAAAGAATTTTTACAACTTGTGTCTCTGATAAATGACTCATTTCTAGAATTTATAGAGAATTGAGCCAAATCTATATGAATACAAGTCATTCCCCAATTGAGAAATGGTCAAAGGATATGAACAGGCAGTTTTCAGAGAAAGAAATTAAAGATATCTATAAACATATGAAAAAATGCTCTGAATCACTATTGATTAGAGAAATGCAAGTCAAAACAACTCTGAGATACCACATCTCTCCAGTCAGATTGGCTAAGATGAAAAAACAAGAAAGTGACAAATGCTGGAGAGGATGTGGACAAATTGGAACATTAATACATTGCTGGTGGAGTTGTGAATTTATCCAACCATTCTGGAGAGCAATCTAGAATTATGCCCAAAGGATTATAAATAATTTCATACCCTTTGAGCCATCAATACCACTTCTAGGGTTATATCCCAAAGAGATCATAGAAGTGGGAGGAAGACCCATATGTACAAAAATATTTATAGCAGCCCTTTTTGTGGTTGCAAAGAATTGGAAACTAAAGGGGTGGCCATCAATCGGGGAATGGCTAAACAAGTTGTGGTATACGAATGTAATGGAATATTATTGTGCTATAAGAAACGAGCAGGTGATGGATTTCATAATTACCTGGAGAGACTTATACAAACTGATGCTGAGTGAGAAGAGTAGAATCAGAAGAAATTTGTATACAGTCACAGACATACCATATCTTTGATGACCAACTATGACAGACTGGACTCTTTTCAGCAATGCAGTGATATAAGTCAATCCTGAAAGACTCAAGAACGAGAGAAATGCGCCATCCAGAGATATAACTAGAAAGAACTGAGCCTGAATCCTGATGGAAGCAAACTAAATGATCTTTTTCTTTTCATTGTTTGGTTTTATTTCTTCTTTACCATCTTTCATCCCACCTAGTACAATATGCCTTTGTAATTGGAATAATGTCTAATATGAATGTATTTGCGGATTCTGTACTGGACTATATGCTATTGTGGGGGGAGGAGGGAGGGAAGTAAAGGAAATTTGAAAATCAAGGAACTATGGAATTGAATCTTGTTAACTGAAACTAAACTAATAAATTATATTTTAAAAAATCTATTCATCCCTTAGAGTGAGAGGTTGCACTAGGTCACCAAGCTTTTGGATCCTATGACTTTATACTTTTAATTTAATGGGACAAATAGTACTTTTAGCATCTAAGTATACCTATTAGTCAATCAGTAAGCATTTATTAAATGACTAGTTTGTTCTAGGCTTTATGCCTGAAAATGAGACAAAAATGAAGGTGTTCCTGCTCTCAAGACAACTCCAATCTAGCCAAAGCTTGTCATTTGCACATGCACTGATAATATAACAATTGGTAAAAGATAGTTATTGGGAAAGTGCTAACACCTGTGTAGGTGAGAAAAGGTTCCAAGTAGAAGGTGGTACTTAAGCAAAACATTGAAGGAATCTAGGGTGGTGCTAAGAGTGCGTTCCTGGTATTGGGGACAGCCAGAGCAAATGCATGAAGGGCCCTGTGGGATGGAATACCACAGGTGAAGAACAGTAAAAAAGCCACTTTGGAAGCTTTGTCTCTCTTCATCAGTTTCATCATCTGTAAAATGAGAATAATAATGGATTCTGCCTCACAGTAGTTTTTGCCAGAATAAAATCTGATATTTGTAAAGTGCTTTGCATATCTTAAGGCCTTATCTGAATGCTAGTTATCGTTGTTATTTCAACTAGAGGACTTTTTACCCATTAATATGCTCTGATTCTATGACCAAAGAAAGATAGCAGTAATGGAAGGAAAACAAACAAACAAAAAAAAAAAACCTCAACTTCATAATGCATTATGCTGTAGTCCTATACAAGGAAGAAAAGTTCAAGGATGGAGGCATTTCCCTCTAAAGAAAAACAGAGGATTATGAACCAGACATTGGCCTGCTATTGGTTCATTTCCAATTTAATCCATGCTCTGCACCTTCTCTTTCTAATCCCACCTTCTGCAGAAGGCTTTCCACCTTCTTTCAGAGTGGCTCGAGTCTCCCCTCTCAGATTACAGTATACATTTGTATATGCTCAGTCATCTACATTATCTCTTTCATTAGAATGAAAGCTAGGCAGGGGACAGTTTTTCTTTTCTCTGTATCCCCGGAGCTTAGCACTGTGCCAGGCACATTATGAATAATTAATAAATGCTTTTTAACTGACTGACTCCCTTATAACCTTTTTTATCTCTTTCCTTAAACAGTTATTTTTTTCTTCTATTACAGTTTACCAGGAATAGTTGCATTAATGATCTGCATCTTAGCAAGGGCCCAGCACATTGTAGGTATTTAATAAGAGTTTATTGAATTGAATTGTTGTAATGGTAATGGCAAGCAAACTTAGTTTCAAGTTGGTAATTGTGTCAAGTATTAGGACCCAGAACTTGTGAATCCTGCAGTGGGATGAACTTGCTGACATAACAGGAAGGGGTGGGGCAGGGAGGAGCTAAAACCACATATAAAGAGAGACCCAGTCTGAAAAAAGAAGAAATTTGGAGAAGAGAATTTGTGGTGGCAGAAGTTCTTCTGAGAGCCAGCCAGAACTTCTGCTGAGAATTGCCAGGAATGAGAAATGCTGGGACCCAGAACTGCTGGGAGGCTGAGCAGCTACCCTGAGTGAGGAGCAGAGGATCCTTGCTTGAGAGAGTGGGGAAAGAAGGATCTTTGCCTGAAGGATCCTGTTTTGTTTTGAAGGCCTGGGAATGTGGGTGTTCACTGCATTCATTATGTGTACCAACTTCTTGGTTACTGTAATTACATTGACCTTCTGATTTTGGGACATGGTTTTCTGGTATATGAATAAAGGCTTTGGTTCTGTCCTCCATGTGGAGAGGCTATTACATTTTGTGATTTACAACTATTCATAACCACTGTGGACTTTGTGAATATTGCATTGGTGTTACAGTTGTATCTAAACCTATTTAGCAGGGAAGACTCCAAAGTTTCTTGTTATTTTTCATTCTTAGAAAGTTCTTTATTTTTGTTCTCCACATGCTAATGACAACAAGGTTCATCATCCTGAATCAAATAAGCCAACACAGGAATATGGCCTGGGCATCCAGCTTTCAACCTCTCCCCTATTCATTAAACCCCTAATGAATGTATGATCAAGCCCTTTGTTTGAAGCAATGAGACCTGGTTTGGGGTCTTAGTTCAGTTTCTTATTATTTGTATAATCTTGAGAAAGCTACCTTGCTTTGATAACACTCTGTGTCCTCTGCTCAAAAAAGGAAAAAAAAAATATATATATATATATATCCTTTGTCCTTTCCAAGCTCACTTTTTTTTAATTTTTATTCAAATAATGTATAAGGGAAATATTTTTGATTGATTAAAAAATAATTTCATTTAAAAATTAGTAAAATCATTTGTGGTTATAAAACTCTAAAAAAATGTAACTTGCTTTTGTTATACCCATTCCTCTTGGATTAGAGTTTATTGAATTGGTGTCCTCTGTGTAATTATTCACTATTGGGGGTTCTGTTTTCTTCTCTCTAATCTGCTGTATGTTGTACCCTGGGACTTTAAGGATATATAGTTTTAGTCAATAAAAGAAGTTAAATTTAATCTTGCTATGATTTTCATTCACAGTTCTTTCCAGGTGAAAAACTACCTGAGGAATGGATAATAGTAAACCTACAGAAATGGGGAAATGTTCTTTGAAATTTCCATGAGTCTTAAAAAGATAATGCTTTTTAGTACCTTCTCCAGATACATTTAGTAGACTGAAATAGCCTCCCTAAGTCATAAAATCACACAGTTTGAGAACTGAGAGGGATATGAAAAGCCGTCTAGTTTGTCCCATATACAAAAGGAATCCTTACTATGACAAGAGGTCATCTAGTTTCTGTTTTAAGATCTCCAAGAACGGAGAATACATTTTCTTTAGAGGCAGTCCATTTGACTTTTGCACAATGCCCATTGATAGGATGGTTTCACATGTCTCCCCACATTCACCTTAAATTTGTTTCTTTGCAACTTTGCACATTGCTCCAGGTTCTGCTCTCTGGGGAGGGTGCAGAAGGGGAGAGAAACTTTTATTCTTCATACACATGACAGCCATTCAAAAACTTGAAGACAACTATCTTGTCTTTTCTCCTAACTCTCCAGATTCTTCTTTTGTCTTGGATAAATATTTCAATTTCCTTCAACTTATCCTCTATGCGGTATGAAATTAAGACCTTTCACTATCCTGGTTGTCCTTCTGTCCTCTGGAAACTATTTAACTTGTCAATTCTATTCTTAAAGTTGTATCAAAACTGAACACAATACTACAGATGAAGTATAACAAGGCTAAAGTACAGTGGGGTTGTCACCTCTCTTTTCCTGGAAGCTATAGCCCTCTTAATGTAACTCCTGGTTCCTTTAGCCTAATAGTGGCTTATTTCTTTACATTATCTCCCTTGACTAACTTACTTCTTACATGTTGCATTAATGTTGTTTCCTATAAGAACCCTCTTCATTTATCCAAATTGTCTCTATCCTAAAATGGTTAAACAAATTAGTACTTTCAGCATCATCTAACACTATATTTAATTAACATGAAGATATAGGTCCAGAGGAAAAAAAATGGCTTTCACAGCATTACTTAGCTAATAATGTGTTTGCCAGAATGAGAACTGAGGTCCTTTGACTCTGTTCTTGGATTAAGCAATGAAATACAAGCAGATGGAATAACTCATCTGATGTGTGCAAATCATGGAATGCACCAGATCATTTTTTTTCTTTTCCTCCCATCTAGTACTTCACCCCCCAAGCATTCTTTGGTTGTAAGAATTAGCTGATATTCCCCTATGAACATTCTATCTGTGCATGTGCCATAAATGGCCTTCAAAACTACCACTTGATGGGATAGAAAACTGAAACAGAAATCTCAGCCCAAAACATTCTGAGCAATCTTCCTTCCCTTTATCTCCACTGGATAAACACACAAACAGTGAATACAGTTTCTTATCAGGATTCTCAGCACAAGTGTCATATTTAAACACTAAAGATTTACTTTTATCTAAATTAATAAAATGACGGGCAGTTCACATTTTAAAGACATTACAGAGCAGTGTAATTAATTAGATAAGCTTCTAAAGAAATTATTCATGTCCTTTGTGACTGCCCCCCAAATGTTTGTCTTTCATCTGAAAGACAAATATTAAACATAAAGATATTATAATTAGAAACTTGATGAGAATTCATTAAAAAATTAATTTTCTCAATTCAAAAGATGGGACAAACAGGCCTGGAAATCAAGCTTGGGGAAACCCACTTTAGAAGACTGAAAAAAATGCACATATATTAATACATATTGTATATATGTCTATATACACACATACACAGTATGCATATACATATTTGTATATACATATATGTATGTGTACTCATAGACCAAGAACATATTATAACATTCTCTCTCTCTCTCTCTCTCTCTCTCTCTCTCTCTCTCTCTCTCTCTCTCTCTTTCCCTCTCTCTCTTTTTCCAACACGCATACAAACATACACACACACACACAATCTATTTTCTTCTGCAATGAAGAGAAATCTTCTCTGGTGAATACAATTTATGAGGCTTGAAGGCTGTGGGATTTAACCCTCCCACTTGCCCATCACCCGTCTCTCATACACGTCACCCCAGAAATTGTCCAGCAACTTATCTCCTTTTAATCAAATGTAGTCAAACAACCCTAAGTCTTAATTGTCTAAATTTGGTTCTAATTGGATTCCGTGGATTTCTGTTAAATAGCCAAGTTTTTCAGTCGGAGAGGGGGGAGTGGATTTGACAGACTTGAATATACTGGTAGGGCTTGATAAATAATTCTTGAGGCTTCCACAAGCAGAAGGATAGAAGCTATGAGCACTAAATTACAGTCAACAGGGGAATGCAAAATATGTGAATTTATAATTGAATAGGGGATGAAGGGAACAGTGCAAGTTTATAAAACAGGAAAATGTGAACTGAATAAATGAAAGACAAGACACAAGAAAACAAGAAAAAGAACCTTCTCCTCCCCAAAAAAGCAGGAATATAGGGAAACATGAAATTGGGTAATGAATTAAGGCCTCTCTCTTGACACTAGGGAAAGAAAGAGATTGCTGGTTTTGTATTCAAACCTTGGGTTTGAATTTCATCTCTGATACTTGGAAGTTTCATGATTTGGGGCTAGTTTTGCAGCCCTGGTTTCTACCTCTTTAAAACAGAGGTAATACTTGCGTAGCATACTTCAAGTTGTTGAAAAGAAACTGTTTTGTGAACCTTAAATAGCTGAATAAATGAAAGTTATTATTATCTTTTGGAGACATTATCCCCCAAGGGCTTTTGTTCATTTTTAGACCATTAGGGATTGATGCAGTGGAAGAGAGTGCTAAATCTTGAGTCAGAGGATCTAAATTTGAATTCCCTCTTTAATATTGCTTTATTAACTGTGTGACCTTGGATAAATCAGTTAACTTCTCTGGGCCTTTTTTTCATTTATAAAATAAGGGGGTTGAACTAGAGGACCACAAAAATCACTCTGAGTTCTAAGCTCTGACCCATTGCCATCTATCAGTATATGGTGAAATTTAAAAAAAAAAAGCAATAGAGAGTTGGGATTTGAAAAAAGAACATTTTGTAGAGTAGAATCACTAATGAGGATGCCTTTGGGGATCCTTATTTTAATAAAAAGTTTTTCTTATTTACATGTGAACATTTCCAAGCTGCACATCATCTAAACAGTTTGGTTGCAGCAACAAAGAGCATTTTACTAGCTTTTGTTCTTAACACAAAGGGAGTATCATAGAAAAAGATATATTATTCTTCATCCTACAAGAACCTTCTAATATTTATTTTTGTTATTGTTTTTGAGGGGAGGTATCAAAAAACTCCACTAATCAAGAATCACTTGCTAATCTGATCAAGAAATAGATATCCAAAGAATATATAGTTCATCCTGTATATGGACAGGAATCTTCTCTATGACAACCCTGTCAATTAGTCAGACAATGGCCAGAGATGATAAACTTGTTACGTCCTCCCCCAGAGAGTTTGAGTTGTTGGAAATACTTTCCTTGTGTTAAGAGAATTTGTGACTTCTACCCATTGTTCCTGGTTCTGCCTTCTGAAACCAAACACAGAAAATCTGAACAGTTTTCCACCCAAAAGTCCTTGAAATGCTTGTAGTCATAACTTTGGTCATTCTGTGCACTAAGCTGTAACAGCAAGTACCCTAGCATACCCAGGATGGCTGCTGGACAGGTTCTTTGATTTGCTTTTCTGAAGGAAAGCAACTCAAAAGGGGTTAATAATCTTACTTTGATCTAACATATATATCATTCACTTAGTTTGGGGAAAAAAGTCAACACCCTGAACTTCAGAAAATACAAACAGAAATTACAAGCAGACAAAAATTACAGACAGAGAAAGTAATGCAATTCGACAGACCAACAGACAGGGCTTCTAGATGTCTGACCATTACATACATATGTAGTTAGTTACCAGAGAGGAGAAACACCAACATCTGGGTTTTCAAACTTGGGGGGCACAATGGCTGCCCAGGATCCCATGTGGGCAAATAACATGACTCATCTCACAAGTGAGCCCCAAAGCAAAACCTCACTTCAGAGTATATATAACCTTCTTCAGGGTCAGAGGACATCACAACATTCACGACACACTACCTAATTACAAAATAAATAAAAGATGTGGGTCTTCCTGAAAAATGAGCCTGCTCTAAGAAAGTGTCTCTTGCTGGGTTCCAACTGAGGCCCATTAAGGGGTAGGGAAGATCCTCAAATTCCCTAGGCCTGTTAAGGGACAGGGAAGATCATTCAAAATTTCTTACCATTATATAAACCTGTTTTAATACTGCTCACAAGCACATTAACTGTTTTGCCTGCCTTGATACTTCTGCCTCATCGAGTTTATAATCCTTGAGAACCCTCCTAGGTTTTTAGATTTTTATATTTAAAACAGTTTTAAAGTCTCTCAACTTAACTAAGGACCATAGTTTAAGACTCTCTCTCTCTCTCTCTCTCTCTCTCTCTCTCTCTCTCTCTCTCTCTCTCTCTCTCCCCTCTCTCTCTCCCTCTTCCTCTTCCCTCTCTCTCTCTCTCTCCTCTCTCCCTCCTCTCTCCCTTCTCTCTCTCCCTCTCTGTCTCCCTCTCTCTCTCTCTCTCTCCCTCTCTCTCCCTCTCTCCCTCCCTCTCTCTCTCTCTCTCTCTCTCTCTCTCTCTCTCTCTCCCTCCTCCCTCTCTCTCTCTCTGTCTCTTCTCTCTCTGTCTCTCTCTCTCTCTCTCTCTCTCTCTGTCTCTCTCTCTCCCTCCCTCTCTCTCTTTCTCTCTCCCTCTCTCTCCCTCTCTCCCTCTCTCTCTCTCTCTCTCTCTCTCCCTCCCTCCCTCCCTCCCTCCCTCCCTCTCTCTCTCTCATACATTACACATTAAAACAGGTTATCTGAGTTGTGCTATCGTTGTTGTTTTACTATGATATATTGAAATTAAATGAATCTCAGAAAATGTCCAGTTCTGTATTAAAATTCACTCTTAAATTCTATGATTTAACCACTCACTCATGATAAATATGTGTGTTCAGTTGACTCTCAATTTAAATCTTATCACCAGATCAACAGAATGCAAAAGGTCAGTGAAATATAACCTATGTGTATCTATTTGTACAGTATATCATTTGGAGGGCATGATCTTAAGACCACATAAGGTTTTCAATAATATGTTCTACTTCCCAGCCCATCCCCTATGCACTGAAATCCACAGGCTAATATAAATTCAAATATGATGGTGTCAGAAAAAGGGTTTCATAATTGCATTAAGATGGCACATTGTAGCAATGGATTTCATATCTTAAATATTGCAATCATTTGTCTTTTAATGTCTGGAGTAGCTTTCATATCTCCATTTAAAAAATCACATTTTGATACTCTATTTCCATTAATTTCCCAGTAATTAAGTTATGAATTGTACTGCTTTTTGCTTACTCAATGGTACGACTTGAGTTTACTGTGTTATTACCTCGGATCCTCTGTGAATTGGAATACCCATGTGGTCAATGCCCTTCAGAATTGCTGAATAGTAATTAAGGGGATATGGTCCTCAGCCAAGGCTCTGACTGCAAAGGCAGGAAGATTCCTGGACCCAGCTCTCCTCTATTCTACACTTTGGCCACAGTGAGTTTTATATTCATTGTGACATGTAACCAAGATATATGTGTCACATCAGTGTAAGTAAACAAATACATTATTCAGGATAAATGACTAGCATTGCGGTTTGAACTGATTATACACCAACCTACTACTTCGATGTGGAGCTGTTGACAATGAAAATGATGATATTTCACCCACAGCTTCTAATATTAAGTACTTAGAATATATATGAATGTAAAGAGATCTGCATATTGTGATCCATACATCATCACTCCCTCCATCTGCATTGTGATCTGGACAACCATCTGCCCATCCATGTATTAGTGAAAGGTAAATACTGACAGAATATTATGAGTTGTTGAAATCCGATTTAAGAAATAAATTAGTCCTATAAATGCAAACTTATGAGCAATGTAAGACAATCTGTTGTGTTAAATTTTTAATGAAGCCACTGAGGTGATGGCTAAGAGGCTGCTGTAAAATAGTGGATGCCCTAGAGAAGTGCTGTGAGGGGCCTTTGTAGTGCTAAACCACTGTGCACCCCAGTCCTGAAGTTAAGCTCTGAGTCATAGGGAGCATGGTCCCTTTAACAAAATACTTTCCTTCAGGCAACCCTGTGCCTGGAAGTATAAAAGTATTATTGATGTCCCTTTACTTATGAGGAAGCTAAGGCAAAGACAAGAGGAATGACTTACTTGAGATCAGAGTTGGTAGGAAGCAAGGTTAAAATTTAAATTTATATTAGGAGATGTATTGAAGACATGTAGCCAGAGGACCTGTCTGCAACTCCTAAGTCTGACTTACTACCTTTTTGACCCTGAGCAAGTCACATAACCTCCACGGGCTTCAGTTCCTTTATCTATAAAAGATTTCATTGTTTTAATCATGTCTTACTCTTCATGACCCCATTTGGTTTTTTGGGTTTTTTTTTTTTGCAAAGATAATGGGGTGGTTTGCCATTTCCTTCTCCAACTCATTTTACAGAATAGGAAAGTGAGGTGAACAGTGCTAAGTGACTTGCCCAGGGTCATACAGATAGTAAGTGTCTGAGGCTGAATTGTCTCAGCATCTCCTGACTCTAAGCCTAGAATTCTATCTACTGTGCCACCTAGCTGCCCATCTATAAAAGGATATTGGATTCAATGACCTCTGAAGTCCCTTCCGGCTAGGCAGATGGCTGTCATTTATAGATGCTATCTAGTGTATGCAGCAGCCATTCTGTTATATCTCCTTGCTTCTCATTACCAGTAGTGTTCCAACAATGAGTGTTCCAGCAACGAGGATTTCTCCTGACCTTTTTTATTTATGCCAGATTAAAACAAAGAATGTTAGAATTAGAAGGGACTTTAAAAGCTGTGTAGTTCACTTCCATCATTATATACACAAGGAACCTGAAACCCAAAGAAAATAATGAACTGTCCCAAGGTTATACACCTGGTTATCAATTGGTTAATCAATAAAAATTATTATGTGCCTACCTATAGGCCAGCAACCGTGCTAAGTGCTAGGCATACCAAAAAGTCGAAAGACAGTCTTTACTGTCAAGGAGCCTAGCATCTAATGGAGGAGATAAAATGCAAACAAAAATATACAAGGCAAATTGTATACAGGATAATTAGCAATTATATATTATAATTAGCAGAAGGAAGGTACTGGGTTATCACTCTACTCTCCATCTACTACTCTGCCTGGTTTCAACTCCACAGAACAAGATATCCCTCCTGGAACAAGATCGATACCTCTAATCTTATTGCCATGCTGCTAACTCAAACCTGGACTGACACTACCTCCCTCAGCCTTTTATTCCTCCTTACTGGGAGGCTGGAGTCTGGAGTACCAAACTCCTCCCAATACCATCCTTTATAGAAGGCATAACTGGACTTTTTGGTTCACTCCATTCGGTGTCTGCTGCTCTGCCTGGTTTCACCTCTACAAAATAAGGTGGCCCTGAGCTGGATACTTTCTGGTGCCCCCTCCCCTTCCCTGCTTCCTTTTATGTGCTGTCTCCCTCCCACTAGATTGTAAACTCCTTGAGATTCAGAGTGGATTGGGTTTAATGCTTGGCCTTTGAGAAAGAAACCTAGTTAATAAATCCCAAATTAACAAGGTAACTTTTGGCTATCAAAATTTACCTTCCTTAGGGCAGAACACCCTCAGGTAAGGGGATGGAAGGGAAGTAAGGGGAAGGGAGGGGAGGGTAAAGTTGGGTAGCCCAATTGTAACTGACCAGATAGTATACACCAGGCCTCTGCTATAAAAAATTTACATCTTCATGGAAGGAGAAGAAAACATACACAAATAACTTGTGATTCAAGAAAAATTAAGAGTAAAAAAAAAAAGGTACATTTTTTTCTCCTGAAAAGTCTATATATGGGGAAGTTACTTTCAGATAGGGAAGAGGAAGGAATAAACACTTATACAGTGCCTACTATTTCCCAGTCACTATGCTATAAGTGGGTTTTTTTTAAACAAATATTATTTCATTTGATCCTCACAACAACTTGGTAAAGAGGGTGCTATTCTTACCCTTCTTTAAAAGTTGAGGAAACTGGGGGCAGCTAGGTGGCGCAATGAGTAGAGCATCGGCCCTGGAGTCAGAAGGACCTGAGTTCGGATCTGGCCTCAGACACTTAACACACACACAAACAAAAACCTAGCTGTGTGACCTTGGGCAAATTACTTAACCCCAATTTCCCTCCAAAAAGCAGGGGAAAAAAGTTGAGGAAACTGAGGCAAACAAAGGTTAAGCTACTTGTCCAAGGTAACTCAGGTATTAAGTATCTGATGCCAGATTTGAACTCAGGTCTCCTTGATTCCAGGCACATAAAACTATCTACTATGCCACCAGCTGCTTAGGGGAAAGGCCAGGGTAAGAGGGGGCTGTAGAAATCAAGAAGCACAGGACAATCAATGTAACATGACTTGAGGCTTTCTTAAAGGAATATAGAAACTTCATCAGATCAGAGGAGGCTAAACAGCATAGTCTACTTTGACCAGAATATATTTTACTTAAAGGAAAATGCTGCAACATAAAGCTGGGAATATAGAGTATAATGAGATTGCAAAAGGCCCTGAATGCCAGAATGAAGAGCTTTTACTTTATTCATTAGGTCATGGAATGCCACGGGAAGAGTTTTTGGATAAAGGATTAAGAAGATGCTGCTGGAATATTATGACATGTATGAAGGCAGCAGTGTGGAGGGCAGATAAAAGAGAAAACATAATGGAAGAAGAAAGACTGGTTACAAAGTAATTATCATAGACTCCAAGAGAAAGGATGAAGGGCTTTATTTCAAAACGGTTTCCTGTGATGGGAAGGTTAATATACTGATTTCAAACATATTATATCTATCATGTAAACTAACAATATAGAACAACAGTAATGCTATTTGTGTGTCATGCAAATTTGGAAATATTATGAGAAAGTGAGAGAATACAGGCCAATATCTGAATCATAAATGATACTAGTAAAGCAATTTCAAGTAATGATGAGAAATAGAACTTGATGTCAGAAATTAGTATTCTGTTCCTAAGTTAGGGTAGACTATCCAATAATGCATTTAACTTCCAGCAATGCTTCTGTTCCTAGAAAGTAATGCCAGAAATGCAGATAAAAAGAAGTTCCCTTGATGACTTCAGGGGAGAAGTGATTTAAATAGTATATGCTCTGCAGAGAAGGCCTTCCTAACATTGTTTGTGTTATGGAGCCTTTGCCTATTTGGTGAAGACTATGAACCCCTTCTCAAAATTCTGTTTGTAAGTTGACAATATAAAATACGTAGGGGCTAAAGGGGAAATCAATTATTAAAATTCATCTATGACTTCATACACTCACACACATACAGATGTATATAGAAGAATCTTCTCCAAGATAAACATCACCAGTTCCTCCAGCTGATCCTTATAAGAGAAGAAAATAAGGCCCTTTGCAAAAACAAAACAAACAAACAAAAACAAAACAAAACAAAACGGGGTCATGAAGAGTAAGACATGATTAAAATAAGGCTGCCTCCTTCTGGCTGCTCAATGGCTTTAAATGGTGGAACCAAGCATTGATTACAATACCTCTAATATCCTGTGACCAGAGCATAGTAAAGATGGGCTATTACTATCTTATTTCAGGATATTGTGACTCTTTTTTAAGACCATATTATCTTCTTGGCATGCCACATCACACTGTTGACTCATTCTGAGTTTGTAGCCCATTAAAACAAATTAAAAAAATAAGCTTTATTTTTTTCAGATAAACTGTTGACTAAACATGCTTCCAACCATCTAATAACTTTGAAACTGATTCTTTGAAACCAGGTGGAAGGCCTTGTATGTGTCCTTACTTACCATGTTTGTTATGCACATACACTCTGATAGATTTGTGGTAATGGATCAACAAAAGAAACAAATGTGGTTTTATTAATGGTAGTATAGAAGATATCATTACCATTGAGCTTAAAGCTTCATTCTAATGATCACTGGACTTTTCCATTTTACTTGTAGCTGAAACGTTCAATGTGTATTGCCTCCCCCATCAGAATGTGAGCTCCCTGAGGGTGGTATGACTTACTTTTCTGTTTGGAGTATAGAAAACCCTGTAGAGAAATTGAAATTTATATTCAAGGGCACAAAGGCAAATGCATTCTTGCAGATATAATTTTAAAATAACTCACTTCCTGACATAAAGGCTTTCTAGGGTATGAGGGGAATAAGTGAATAGTAAATGTTGTTGGTTTTTCTTTCTTTTTTTATATTATTCTTTAGGTTAAAATAATCAGCCTGAGGGAATGGTTGACAATATCCTTCCTCTACTCTAAGAAAATCAACTGAGAGAGTGGTTATTAACGGCAAAGAGTTTAGCAACAGAGTTGCTAGGGGGCTGGATTTGAGTAAAGAACACCTGAGATGGAATCCTGACTCCAAATGCTTTCTAGCTCCAGGACCTGGGGTAACTCATTGAGTCTTTCTCATGCTCAGTTTCCCCATCTGTAAAATTGGGATAATAATTGCACCTAAATCACAGGATTACCATGAGCTAAGAATGACATAATGTAACATGTTCATTTGTTTGTCCTTCACTTTCAAAGACCAACGACTTGTGCATGAAATGGATTTAAGTGAGGCAGAACTGCACAAAGTCATCCTCACTCCCTCTTCCAGAGTCATAGATGTTCAGTGGCAAGACAGAAGTCAGGACAACTGGTGATACATATAAAGGGATGTGCAAACCTGAGAACACTACAGGAATGTCAGATATACGTGGTTTTTCCCCATTTCTAAGTCAAGTTACTAAAAAAGGTATGACTGGGGCAGATAAGTGGCACAGTGAATAGAGTACCGGCCCTGGGGTCAGTAGGAACTGAGTTTAAATCTGACACTTGACACACTTAGTAGATATGTGACCTTGGGCAAGTCACTTAACTCCAATTGCTTTGCCTTCCCCCAAAAAAATGAAAATAAAAAGGTGTGACTAATTTTATTTTAGAAATTTGAGATCACTTTCCTCAGTAAAAATTGAATAGGGCTATCTTTCAACATACAAAGCTGCAAGATCCAAATCCCTATATTTCAATGATGCTACTGCTTTGTGTGTAGAAAGAGAAGGGAGCTGAAGGGAGAAGGGGAAAATGGGAAGTGAGGAGGGGGCCAACCTCAAGGTAGGAACACTTGAAGTTCTGCCTTGGACACATAGTAACAGTATGGCAAATCACTTAACCTCTCAATGCCCCCAGACTACTAACTAAGAGCATAAGATATTTTCCACACTGGGAAATACATATATGTATATGAGATCATAAGTAAAAATATAGAGAATTTGCTTTTATTGAATACCTCTTTTTTTTCCTTTTGCCCCTCCCACACTAGCAAGGAAAAAATCACAAACAAAACATCTCTGAGCCTATATTTGTCTTATTAAAGAGATGTTCCTTTACATTCTGTTCATCTACTGTAAATTCAAAATTTATTGAAATGAGACTGATTACTGCTCTTGTTCAGAAATGTATTTTGCTTGCAGCTAATGGAAAGTAGCTGATTTCCTCCTAAATATTGCACAAATGGATTTCCTATATATTCCTTTGTATATATACATTAATACACATATGCACATGTACATGTACCTCATATTGGTACACCCATATGCATAAACACATATATGTCTATATACAGTGACTTTCCCAGACCTCAGTTCATAGATTGCATACAAGTTTTCCCCCAAACCTTCAGTAAGCCTCAGTTTCTTCAAGGGGATAAAAACACTTAAACTGTATCTACCAGGGAGGGTCATTGTGAACAAGCCTCTTCAATAAGACTTAAAGCTTGGAAGCAGTGTGACCTATTATTATTATAGTAACCTCAACTCCAAAGAGAGAGTTGTGTGAGCTCTGCTTTTTGTAGAATGCCCAATTAATTCTTAGTTGTGATAGAACAGATTCAAATTCAAATTCAACAAATAGTGTGACCACTTAATATATTCGAGGCCCCAGGCTCAGGGACCTGGAAAGCTAATTACAGCTTAGGGAGATCTAAGTTTTACCACTGAGGGCATATAGATTAAAATCTGGGGAAATGCTATGAATATTCTCAAGTGTAAAATTCTTACTTTTTTTCATTATTCACCACTTAAATTCTAATTCATATTATTAAATCAATTCAAGAGAAATTTATTAACTATCTGCTGCCAGCCTTTTCCTGAGGACAAGAAGAGATGCTGAATTTGTATATGACTAGTCTTTGACCCCTTGGAACTTAGAGTCTAGTAAGTGGATATAGGAAATACGGAAATAACGGTGGTATTGTTTATATATAACAACTGCATAAGGGAAGTGGAAATAAAGAGCTAATAAAGAAATAAAGAATCAAGACTAGAAACATACTTAGTCACTAGGTAGCTAGATGACATAGTGAATAGAGAACTAGACCTGGATTCAGGAAGACATATACAAATCCCACCTCAGACACTAGCTTTAAAACCCAGGTCAAGTCATTTATATTCTATCTGTCTTGGCTTTCTCATGTACAAAATGGGGACACTTGTAGCATCTCTCTCTTGGAGTTGTTATGGGATCAAATGAGAAGTTATTTGGAAAGCATTTAGCAGTAGGCATAGTAGGCATAGTAGGCACTTATTTAATGTTTGTTCTAATACTGAGACAAAATATAGTTAGTATTTAATAATAGTATAAGTAGCATAGTGGATAGAGAGCTGGGCCTGAGTTAGGAAGACTCCTCTTCCTGTGTTAAAATATGGCCTCAGACACTTACTAGCTCTGTGACCCTGGGCAAGTTACTTAACTCTGTTTACCTCAGTTTCCTCATCTATAAAGTGAGCTGGAGAAGGGATTGGCAAACTACTCCAGTATCTTTGTGGAAAAAAAAACAAAAGCAAAAAAGGGGGTCATAGAGAGTTGAAAAAAATAGCTGAAAAATGACTGAACAACAAAAATATTTATGTAATGCTTTAAGGTTTGCTAATATTATCTCATTAAATTCTCACAACGACCCTTAATGGTAGATTGCTATAATTTTTCATTTTATAGATTACAAAACTGATCCTTTCTAAATCAATAAAGACTTTCTAGGGGAGGATGAAGCTTATTTGGGTTTTAGGAGGTTGTTAGTAATTCCATGTGCAAAAGAAGGACATTCCACATATGAAAACTAGATAGTGACAAGTTTGCACAGGCTACAGCAAATGACTTCCAAAGGATAGCTTTCAAGATGAAAAGGCTCTCTAGAATATCAGTTGAGCCCTCTCATTTTACTGCTTAAGAGACTGAAGTCCTTCAAAGTTGAGTGATTTGCCAAAATTATAGACCTAGTATATGGTAGGACATAAGATTCAAACACAGCAATTGCTCCAGACCTCACTTTCTTCCCAGTTAACCAAAGTCCTACTGTGGTATAAAGGATAGTGAAGGAAATAGTATGAGGTATCTCTGGAAGGAAAGGAAATGTGAAAGGGGTATAAAGGAGAAATTATGAGGGAACTCAAGATGAAGAATCATCACTAGGCTGGGGAAGGGGGGTCTGAGAGCATCCTAAAAAGGTTGGGGAAAATCAAAAGGGCAGCTGGGTGGCTCTGTGGATAGAGCACTAGATTTGGAGTAAGGAAAACCCAAGTTCAAATCCTGCTTCAGAAATTACATATCTCTATGACCCTATTTATGTCACTCAACTACTCTCACCCTCAGTTTCTTCATCTCAAGATGGAGATAATAATAGCACTAACCACAAAGGGAAGATGATAGAATCGAAGGAAATAACTCATTAAGTACTTCGGAAACCTAAAAGCACTATTTAAGTGCTTGCTATTAATAATATTATCATTAGTAGTGGTGGTGGTGGTGGTGGTGGTGGTGGTAGTAGTAGTAGTAGTAGTAGTAATGAAAATAATAATAAGGGGAACTACTCTTAGAGGAAGTAGAAATATGGGGTCAAACTCTACCCCATACCTTATTTACTATCTGCTTGACCATAGAAAATTTATTTCAGTTCTGTGAACATAATACTACACTAATTATTCCTACCTTGTTGGGTTATTGGGACCTACTGTGTATACTGTAGGTGTACATATACTCCTGGGTAGTGACAATGTAAAAGAGGAAAAAAAATAAAAAAATATATCTAGTAATTACACTCAAAAATCTTGCATTCTACCTAGTGGATCCCCAGTTGTATGAACTCCAATCTACTCAACTGGAAAACGGATGGGTTTGGACTACTCACTTCAAAGTATTATGTTGAAAATCAAATAAGGTAATGAATGCAAATGTAAAGTACTTTATTTACTTTAAAGTAATATACAAATATCAGCTGTCACAGGACAATTCACTTTCCCTATCTGAAGCCAAATTTTGTTATCTACAAAATACTTAAACTATCTTCCTTAGGTGGTTGGTGTGAAGAAAGTACTTTGCCACACAGGATAGAAATGTTAATTCCAAGAGATAGTAGTTGAAAGGTGATATAGGTAACTATTAAACGGCCTTGAGTAAAGATACATGACCCGATCTGTGCATAAAGCCGACATTCTGGCAGCATCTGAAAGTTATTAAATGTGGAATGATTTCTTCATATCTTTTGATTTAATGCACTCAAATATAATTTCTTCAATGGTTTCCTATTATTTCTACTCCCAATTTTAAAGGAAATAACATAGGAAGTAGACATAATCTCCAAAATTTCCCTTTTTTTTCTGTGAATAACTTAGTACCCATTCATTTTTAGGTCCTTCCTAATTTTCTACCATCATAGAAATGCATTTAAATTCCAGAACTTAGCTGTCCAGTACGTATGGGCAGTTTGAAGAACTGATCCCCAAAACCTTTCTAAAAGCATGCTGTTATCCTCAGACTGTATTTTTTTTTTTCAGGAAAAGAAAGGAGAAAAAAAGAACAATAAGTTTTCTTGACTTGTTCTCTCATCCTATTATCCATATTCATTTGTTAATTAACTTCATTAGCATTTTTTCTTCATTTCAAATGCGGTCTATCCAGGTGAATTTCCCATAGCAATATTAGAAAACAAACCACAGTGCTGAATTTCTGACACATGCACTTTTACTAGAAACTGTTTAATCTTTCTCAACACTAAAAGGAAATTAATTGTCTAATATATTAAAGCAATTAAACAAACCACTATAATTATTGTTATCTGCAATGATGACACTTTCATAATAGCATATTAAATCAAATTAAAATAAAATTTAAAAGAGAAGCTCTCTTAGTAACTTTGAGCTGCTTTATCAAGCCAATGGATGAGGCAACTTGCCATCCACCTGCAGCGAGGAGGTTTTCATGTTTCAGTCTCTAGAGTGGGAGATTTGGCAATGATAAATACCAGTCCTCCTTCTCCCCCTCCAACCAATAGTGATTTTATATCTCCTGAGGCTTTTAGGATGCATTTTTGCATCCAACATAATTTAATCATGACAATTGATCTTATTACAGACTTGTATTTTTCTTTGCTTTTTTTCCCTTAATTTTTAAAGAACAATAACTTGAACCTGTATAGCACTCTAGCCACATTTAATTTGTGGTAAGGCATACTGCATGCATGATCTCATTTTTGTCCACACAGTTATGCAGGGAAATAGGCATCATTCTCCCCATTTACCAGACAGGAAACTGAGACTTAGAGGAGATAAGTGATTTACATCCATCAATTGAAAAAAACTGGGTATAGAAACCATATTTTCTGCCTCTAAGTCCAGAGAATCTACCCCCACCATCCTGAATTTTAATTTGCCATTAATGATTTATGTTTATTGGGGTGAGGATGTTAAGTCTTACTCATATTGTTTATAAAGAATTTAGTTGCAGAAAGGGTAAGAAAAAAATGTGTAAGTAAATAGATAAAATCAACTTGTGAATAAAAGTCTTTCAGATAACATAGTGAGGAAGGCAGAGACACATTGTTTTGGGGACCAAATAGAGAGCCATTCCTCATATTAATATAGTGAAAAGACCTGTCTGAAGGTAGATCAAGGACTGAAGTTATGATGGCTACAAGGTATTGTGGTCCATCACCTCATTTGCATGTTGATGATTTCAGAGTTTTAAAGGTCATCACTAAGAAATCGTATATCAAATAACCACTGAATACTGTGAGATTATATTCAGTGTGTTGGGTTCTTAACTGAAAGAAAAATGAAATTAGTGAGTTTCACATCATAAATTAGAGACAAATAACTGCTTATGAAGAGGTATGGATGTGAAACAGTAAACCAGGTAAAATATAGGAAGAAGAAGAAATTATAGGAAGCAAAAGACAAGATGAAACAGCAGAGTAAATTGAACATAAGAGAAGACACAAGAATCTGGGAACAGAAACAATAAGAGATATTTCCAATTGTGACAGCTAACTCTTCAACTGTTTTCTGGGATCCTGATGATTGGAAGAAAGGCATTGTTTGCTGATTGACTGTAGGAAGGCTAGGTCAGCTGATAGAAGTCTTCAGCTAATGTGATGATGGGGAAAAATAGATATTGCTACTATGTATAAAGTAGTCTATGATATTGCTTTTTAGTACCATCTAGCATCTAATAATAAAAGAGAAACACTCTCAGGGCTCATTGTTGCCTTCTGCTGAATGCTATCAATTATAAAGGAGAAATAGCTGTGAGATATGCTAATTGGAAAAAGCTTTGCTTTGCAAGAAGCTGATTTCAGAAAGAAGCCTGTTGACTGAAAATCTGGCTAGGTTTCTGTATATTTCCCAGATAGTCAACTGGGGGAACTTTGGCTTGAGTACTTACCACTGAATAATTCCAATGTTGCAATATACACACATGTGTTTACATACACACACGACCATTTGCTTAAAAAAACACTTCACCCTTTTCAGTGCCCTGTTAAAGGTGGCTATGAGCTAAAAGAACCTGTCTTCATCTACTCAAGAGCAGCAAAGGAATAATTAGCAAAAGAAAAAAGCAATTTCATGTTATAAAGATTGTTCTAGGGGCGGCTAGGTGGCGCAGTGAATAGAGCGCCGGCCCTGGAGTCAGAAGGACCTGACTTCGGAGCCGGCCTCTGACACTTAATCCACACAAACAAAAACCTAGCCGTGTAACCTTGGGCAAGTTACTTAACCCCAATTGCCCTAAAGGGGCGGCTAGGTGGCGCAGTGAGTAAGAGCGCCGGCCTCGGAGTTGGGATGACCCGAGATCAGATCCAGCCTCAGAAAATGAGCACCCACGCATAAATAATGACTAGCCCTGTAACCTTGAGCAAGTTACTTAACCCCAATTGCTTTAAAAAAAAAAAAAGATTGTTCTAGAAGGGAACAAAGATATTAAAACTGCAACTCACTGTTGAGAGTTGCCCTAATCACATATATGTGCTTATTGTTACATGTGCCTCATTATTAAGTTTCTGTAAGTGTGTACCTACCTACCCCCCCCCCCCACACACACACACAACTGGGCATGTTTCTGGATAGACTGTGATGTTTTGATTATTTTTGCTTTTGCTTTCTAGAAAGTGACTGATTTTTGGCAGTTCCTCCTTTTTTTCTTCTATGTAATAAATGTCATTATTTCTGCTTTTGCCTTATTATTTAGTAAATGTTCATTTTAGAAGTTAATAGTGCTACAGTGGCTAATTAGTATAAATTAGAAGCACAATGGTTGGCTTTAAAGTGACATTTTGTAGGAGTGTATTTTCCCACCTCTTGATTACCCTTGTGGCTGGGGATAGGTGAGAGACAGAGACTGAAACAGAGAGAAAGAGAGCTTCCATGAAGCTTCTTTTGTTAAAGTGTGCAAAACAGGAATCAAGAGAATATACAAGAGCATCTTTAAAATACTGACAATTTGCACACATCAGCACAGGAGAGATCATAAACTGGTTTCTAGCTTTAGGGAAATAATATAGAAAAAATTACTCAAAACTAGAAATATTTAATTTCTCTTAAAGGTCCTGATAAAAGAATAGAATTATGAACATAGCTTTTTTTTGAACACACACACACACACATACACACACATGCATGCATGCATGGACACACACACACACTCTTCCTCTGATCCTGAGTTGTAAAACAAAGCAGCATGAATGTGGTTGGCCTCTAATACTGGCTGGGATGGAGGGGTTAAGAGCATAGGAAGGGTACCTAACATACTGATATGCAGGTAATTTGGGTACATGAGTCAGATCAGAGAGATAGAAGGGTGCTATAGGTTTCAAATTGAATGTCATACCTATGGGCAGCATTGACTTCATGGGTTGATCTGATGCCACACCAAGGATAGAATATCTACTACCACACAAACCGTAGTCTATAGACATCCATGTAACCATCTAAACAAGTCACTGTTCCAATATGTATTTTAAATGTATTGTGTTATTCTCCCCATCTCCCCTTCCCCTTTTATACACACCTTCTAATGGGAATGGTTAGGGCAAACACTTCAGATTTGTTTTGAAGAATTTTCAGGAGGCTCCGTGATGTTTCAGAGCTTTATGTAAGCATCATGCTGTCATTTGCAAACAGAAATATCTGGAATACCTCAAACACCATAGGGAGTCCCTCTTCAGTTTGGGCCTTGAGCTGAGTCACCTCCTTCAAAGTGGTAAACATCTTTGGTGAGCATGCTTCCCCCTGTTTTATTATTCAATTGCTATAAATAATCAGAGACTAGCAGAACAAAGTTGATATCTCTGTTCTTAAGTCTTTCAAGCAATCTTGAATAATTTTGATCTATGCCTGGAAGATGCCTTTTTGAAGAGAGTATCTAAGGCAGTATTTTATTTTAATGAATTGAATTTTGTTATTGTTTTATTTATCAACAAATAATAAATATGGTAGGATCTCATATTCTCTTCATATTTCTATGATGTTAGCGATGGTGAAGATGTGGTCTATTTTGGAATATTACTTACCTTAGGCTGCCTTTTCCCTACTCAGAGTCTCATTGTGGATGCCTTTGATGTGTATGTATATTATTTTCATTAAAAATGTATACAGACAAGAAGAAGAGGCATATAGCTCAGTAGATGTTTATATTTTGACCCCCTTTTTTAGATTGGAATAGGAATCATGATTTTTCCACAACTTTAATCTCTCTTACCACTTCAGATATTTTGTTAATTCAGTAAATTCAGAATTGTGTAACCTCCAGCAACTTTTTGGTTGTACATTTAACTCAGCTGCTAGGTGACACAGTAAATAGAGTGTCAAGCCTGGAGTCAGGAAGACATCTACTTGACTTCAAATTTGGTCTCAAACACTTACTAGCTGTGTGACCCTAAGCAAGTCAATTAACCTATTTGCTTCAGTTTCCTTACCTGTAAAACAAGTTGGAGAAGGAAATGGCAAATCACTCCAGTATCTTTGCCAAAACAACCCCAAGAGGGGTCATGAAGAGCTGGACACAACTAAAAACAACTGAACAACAATAATCCAACTGTTTTTCAAATATTTGTCATTTTTTGTGCTCTTTCTATTCCCTCTATAAAAACATTCAGAACTTTCATGTGAGAGTTCAATTGTAGTATCTCCATTTTCTTCCTTAATGGTAGAAAAAAAGTAATCATTTAAAAAAATACTTTAAAACACTTTACAACTCAGTTCCATTCTGTTTCTGTTTGTTGTGCTTCCATTTTTATCTTTAAATATCTTATTTTTGGCCTTTTGTGGAGGGGGCAAAAGCAGGGAAATTGGGGTTAAACGACTTGCCCAAGGTCACATGGCTAGTAAGTGTTAAGTGTCTGAGGTCATATTTGAACTCAGGTCCTCCTGATTCCAAGGCCAGTGCTATATTCACTGCACCACCTAGCTGCCAAATCTTTAAATGTCTTTAAGGTGATTTGGTTTAGTTATATCTCTTACTGAAATTACTTTAAATTTGTTCTTATGGTCCTCTGTTTCATGAGGCTATATGGCTCACAATATTCTCTCATCATGAGATTTTCATCAGTTTCTATTTTAAATTATTTGAAACTTTGACAGGTTCTCTCCCACCACATAACCAAGTCATCTTCTTTTTTATCTCATCCTTTTCTATGCTGCTATCCTTTGCACTTCAGTCTAGTACTTTCATGTATGTTATGTGCTGTAGCCCACTTATATCCATGAGGTATTCTATTACTCTCAAAAGAATCTTCAGTTTGTGAAACTGAGAATAATCCATAAATTTATGAAAGCCACTTACATTTGTATAGTTTTGTAAGCTTCAGAAATCATTTATCTCCTGATTTTGATATATTCATGAGTCAAGAAAGTAGAGGTTGAAATTTCAACTTTGCCACTTACAGTCTGTGTTCTTGAGGAAATTATTTGCCCTCTGTTGCCTTCAATGTTTCCCTCTTTAAAATAAAGGATAAAGATTAGATTCTGAGCTTCTTTCCACCCATAATATTATGTGAAATTGGAAAGTATAGTTGTCCCCATTTTCTAGATAAGAAAATAAGAGCATAGAGAGTTTAAAGGATTTGCTCAGGGGACTTACCATACCTAGTACAGATAGAACTTAGACTCAGACCCATTAATATTAAATGCAGAGCCATGTCCATATTCCCCAATGGCCTTTTAAAAATGCTATATGAATGCTTGATGTGCCAACAATTGCCCATTAAGCCAATGACTACTATTATGTAGTTTCATTCAGGGCTTTTAATTTTAGTTGACACATCAACTAACCAGAACATGTTTTTAGAGACAGTAACCAGATGATTGATATTAGCCAGTTAATAATAGTCATCTATATTTGTGTATGTGTATTTACATGCTACTAAGCTTTTTAGAGAATTCAAGTATCTTTTCCTTTGTTTTCTTTCATTGACAGTGGCCATGCAATAGCTTCTTCATTTTTAATGGTACACCTGGAATATTGATTCTCCTAGGTACAAAAAGACTGTATCCCTGAGGTCCATATTTTATTTCCTTAGGAAATGATGGTCTCCTCCTCCTCCTCCTCCTCCTCTTCCTCCTCCTTCTTTTTCTTTCTCTTCTTTCTCCTTCTCTACTTTCTATTTCTCCTTCTTCCTCCTCCTCCTTCTTTCTATATTTCAAATGCTGTGAGGATATCTAAATGCAGAAACTCCTTCCACTGATGTAGAATTAGGATTTGTCTATAACTTGTAATCTTAGAGGGCTGTCTCAGTAACTATGAGTTTAAATAATTTGTCTATAGTCATACAGTTAGTATGGGTCAGATGTAAGGCTTGACTCTAGGTTTTTCTGTCTCCAAGGCTAGCCTTTTATCCACTACACTATATTTTCTCTCATTCATATATGTTTTAAATAAATAAAACTGGGGGGTGGAGCCAAGATGGCAGAGTATAAACAGCACGTCCAAGGCACTCTGCCCACAGATTACCTCCAACCTATGTAAAAGGGGACTCTGAACAACTTCTGGAGCCCCAGCACCCAGAGAATGATGACACAGAGAAGCTAACTTCCCGCCAAGGACAGCCCAGCAGCCCTGCAGGAAGGAAAAGCACAGCACCAGCTGCACAGGGTGAAGTGCCTGGGGAGCTGAGCAAAGGTCCAACTGAATTGCGGTTTTAGCCCCAGGGTGGCAGGCCGGCAGCCGGCTGGAGGGACCCCCAGAACACTAGCTGCTGTGGCAATTCCAGAATTATCAACATAGACATGCCTAGGACAAAGTGAGAGGGTAGTGCCCTATGGACTTTAGGATCAGTATTTAGGGAACGCATCGGCTTCCTCCGCTGGGGGCTAGAAGCCACTGAGGAGACACGCCATTTTGTAGTTTTCAGAAGCAGCTCCAGCTCCTGGCCTGCGAACTGTAGGGAGATCCAGCGATCAGTCTTGGGGGGTAATCGCTCTTGCTTTAACCTCCCTGGATCTGGATTGTGATCTGGGATGGAGGTTGTGGGTGGGTTTCCAGTTTGCCAGAAATGGAAGTTGCCCCCCCCCCACAAGTTCGGGACGAAAATTCCCCTATCTGGAGGCAAAGCCATACTCTGGCAACAAGCCCAAAAGTCAAGTAATTAAGTGGCAACATGCCAAGGCAAAGGAAACAAATTAAACAGAAAAATGCAACCTTAGACTCCTACTTTGGGGGCAAAGAAGATCGAAGCATAGAGCAAGAAGAGGGCTGTGAGGTAAGAAGTCCTGCTCCAAAAGCCCCAGGGGAAAACATGAGCGGGTTGCAGGCCATAGAGGACCTTGAGAAGGACTTTAAAAATCAAATAAGAGAAGTGGAGGAAAAATTGGAAAGAGAAATGAGAAGGATGCAGGAAAAGTATGAAATGAGGGTCAATAGCCTGACTGAGGAAAACAAAACCTTAAAAAATAGACTAACTCAAATGGCAAAGGAGGCCCAGAAGGGCAATGAGGAGAAGAATGCCTTAAAAAGTCGAATTTGCCAGATGGAAAAAGAATCTCAAAAGTTCACTGAGGAGATTCATTCCTTTAGAGTTAGACTGGAGCAAATGGAAGCTAGTGACTTTATGAGAAATCAAGATGCTGTTAAGCAGATCCAAACAAAAGAAAGATTAGAAGGCAATGTGAAATGTCTCATGGGAAAAACCACTGACCTGGAAAATAGATCCAGGAGAGACAATTTAAAAATTATTGGACTACCTGAAAGCCATGATCAAAGAAAGAACCTAGAAATCACCTTTCAAGAAATTCTCAAGGAAAATCGCCCTGATATTTTAGATCCAGAGGGCAAAATAGAGGTTGAAAGAATCCACATATCACCTCCTGAAAAGATCCCAAAAAGAAAACTCCCAGGAATATTATAGCCAGGTTCCAGAATCCCCAGATCAAGGAGAAAATACTACAAGCAGCCAGGAAGAAATAATTTCAATATTGTGGAAACACAATCAGAATAGCCCGGGACCTGGCAGTTTCTACACTAAGGGATCAAAGGGCATGGAATATGATATTCCAGAGGGCAAAAAATGCTGGGAATGAACCCAAAGGTCATCTACCCAGCAAAACTGAGTATTTTGTTTCTGGGGAGAATGTGGTCATTCAGTGGAATAGAGGACTTTCAAGCATTCTTGAGGAAAAAACCAGAATTGAATAGAAAATTTTACATCCAGACACAAGAAGCAAGAGATGCCTGAGAAGGTAATCAGGGAAAAGAAATCAAAAGGAACTTATCAAAGTTGAACTATTTACATTCCAATATGGAAAAACAATAACTGTGACTGATGAAATCTTTCTCAGTATGAAAATAATGGAAGAAGGGTTTATGGTCATATGAATACATATGTGAATGTGTGTATATATGTTTACAGTTATACATGGATAGAGGGCATATGTTGAATTTATTGGGAAGGGAGGATACTCAAGGGGTGAAATTATGAGGTGAGAGAGGAAAGTGGCAAAAGGAGATGGGGAGAGACAGGGTAGGGTAAACTATCTCATGAAGAAGAAGCAAGGGGAAGTGGCTGCAGAGGAGGGGAAGAATAGGAAGGCAAAAAGGCAAAATCACATTCTCATTGAATTTGGTTCAGGGAGAGAATGACATACATACTAAATGGGATAGCTCACCCTGCAGGAGAGTAGGGGAAAGGGGGATGAGAGGAGAGATGATGGATGGGAGGGCATCCTTGGGGGGAGGGGAGGTTGGAAGTACCCACTATAGAAGAGGGTCAGGATGGACCAGGTGGGGGGTGGGATGAGTGGGAGGGAATGATAAGCAGCCTTTTACAATATATCTACCATGATAATGTTTTGCATAGCTAGACATGTACAACATATACTGAATTACTTAACTTCCCAGAGGGAATGGGTGATAAGGGAGGAAGGAAATGGATCTGAAATTCAAGGTTTAAGATTAAATGTTTCAAATATATATAAATAATATTATTAATTAAAAAAAATTTCCCCTCCAAAAAAATCAATCAATCAATCAGTCAATCAATAAATCAATCAATAAAACCTCAGTGCACTGGAAACACAAAGAAAACCAAAAACAGAGCCCTAGTCTTCAAGGAACATATATTCTAATGAAGAAGACAACATAAAAAACAAGCACATTGAATATATATTTATATATGTATCTTTATTAAGAGAGAGAAAATGAGAGAGATCTGTGTATATTTATAAATCTATATACATAATAAATGAAGGAAATCAGAAAAAGGATTCCATCAACAACAGAGAAGATTGGGAAGGACTCCTGTAGAAGGTGATATTTTAGCTAAACCTTGAAGTAAAACAATGGAACAAGAAGGTGGAAGACAGGAGGCAGAAAATACCAGGAATTTGGGACTGTCAGGTCAAACACATGAAGTCAGGAGATGTCTGGGGAAGCAGTGACATATGTTCTAGGGAGTTAACCACACTTTAGGACAACACCCCTGCCTGTTGAGTGGAATTTGGAGGAGTGGGAAGACATTTAATGCACTAAAACCTATTAAAAGACTATTAAAGTAGCCCACATGAGAAATTATAATGGCTTGAATAAGGAGTGTGGCTATAGGAGTGGAGAACAGATATAAATAAGGAATGTTGTGAAGTAGAAACAGTAATATTTGGCAATGGGTTGTATGTGAGTTGAGGAAGAGTAAAGAGTAGGGAACAACATTGAGTTTTCAGACCTGAATGCCTCAGATGGCAATCCCCATGACAAAATAGGGAATTCTTAAAAATGGCTACCTAAGGGAATGAAGAATTTAGATTTGTACATGTTGGGTTTTATATGCCCACAGTTCAAGATTTATAAAAGGTAGCTGAAAATGTGTAAATATAGCTAAGCAGAGATATTAGAAATAGATATATAAATTGGAGAATCATCTACATAGAAATAACAATTGAACCCTTGGAAGTTGATGAAATAATCAAGTAAGAAAGTATGCCAAGTCAACAAACATTTGTTAAGCACCCCCTATGTGCCAAACACTGCATAAAGCATAGAGTGAAATGAAAAAGGGGCCCTCAACAGGGCATTGGAGGACACTCACTATTAGAGGCCATGATAAGATTAAAGACCAAGAAAGGATAATGAGAATGAGTGGTTGGACAGATATGATTTAAGAGAAAGCAATGCTATACAACCTTGAGAGAAGAGAATATCCAGAGGATGATGATTGACAGGACCATATGTTGCATCAATGTCAAACAGGATTTGGATTGGAAAAAATTCCATTCAATTTGGCAATTAATCACTCAATGGTAAATCTGGAGAGAGAAGTTTCATTTGAATGATGATGTCCCAAACCAGACTGAAAAGTTAAGAAGACAGTGAAAAGAAAAGTAGAAGCAACAATTGTGGATAACTTTCTCAAGAAGTTTAGTCACAAAAGGGAGGAGAGATATAGACTGATAGCTACGAGGGATGGATGAAATGATTTTTACATTTTTTAAAGATTTAGGAAATGAAAATATATCAAGGAGGAAAGGAGCTATTCAATAGGAAGAGATTATATACTAGAGAGGCTGGGGATAATTGTGGAAGCACTTTGTTGGAAAAGTAAGAAAAAAGATGATCATAGTGAGATGTTGCCCTTGTGAAGGAAAAAAGTCCTTCTTCATCTGATACTGGAGTGAAGGAGCCAATATGTGGAAATGTACAGGTTAGTTGAAATGAGGATGTATAGAAAAGGAGGAGTTCTCAGCAAATGTCTCCATTTTTTGGGTGTAGAATAAGGTGAGGTATTCATCTGAGAGGGTAAGATACGATTGCTATAGGAGTATGTGAGGAAAGATGAAGTTTGGAAAAAATGCTGTGGAGAGCAGGAAAGTGAACAAATTTGAGATGAAGAGGATAGTGACTTGCCTCAGAGAGGGCCCAGTTGAGATCACATAATATAAATGTGCAGTGTTTTACATCTGCACAGTGTTATAATTTCCTCCAGCTCCGTTCAACACCAACTGCATAGGTGCCAAGGAGGAGGATGGTGAGAATAATCCAGGGTTGCAGTTTGACATGGAATGAACTTTCATAAGAAAATAGTGAAAGGAAATCAAAGGTTGCAGGTAGTGTAGACTTGAGTTAATCATGGTGGGTTAAGATAGGGAAGGGAAGAAAAGAGAGCTAGTGCAGAGATGTTCGTCTGGGAAAGAGCTAAGGGGCAAAGTGAATGAAGGTCACAATGAGGACAAAGAGGAAGGGAGGGTTTGGCAACAAGTTTACCCAAGGTGAAGTAACTGGAAAGAACACAGTACTATGTTTACAGTGATAGAGGGGAGGGGATCATAATTTGAAAAAAATAGAGACAGATGGAAGAAACTATAAACCTAATTCTCACAACATAAAATGTGAATGTATTGAACAATCCAATAAAATGAAAAAGCATGACAAATTGGATAAGAAAATGAAACTCTAAAAACTGTTGCTTACAAGAAACACATTTAAAAACAAAGACATACACAAAATAAAAATTAGAGGATGGGAAAGAATTTTATTGCGCATCAAGAGAATCCAAAAATGTAGGAGTTATAATCGTGTTATCTGACGAAGCAAAATCAAACATTCAAAAAAGTGATGAACAAAGAAACTATATTATGCTAAAAAGACCACAAACAACAAACCAATATCAGGAATGAACTTAGAGACTCCAAATGCCTTACCATTAAAATTCATAAAGGTAACCTTATGGGAGCTAGAAGACATAGTAACACAATAGTGACAGGAGACTTCAATATCCCTCTCTCATTTTTGAAAAAGCATAACAGAAATATAAACAAAAGGGGAACAACAGAACAAAACTAATTCCTAAAGAAACTAGAGTTAAAAATCCATGACATCTTTATGTCATAGATATATGTGTGTATTATTTTACTGCCTCCTTTACAAGATGTCTATGTAGGGATGGCTAGGTGGCACAGTGAATAGAGCACTGATCCTGAAGGCAGGAGGACCTGAGTTAAAATTTAGCCTCAGACATTTAACACTTACTAGCCATGTGACCTTGGGCAAGTCACTTAACCCCAATTACCCTGCTGCCCCCCCTCCAAAAGGCAAAAAAATAAAAATAAATAAAAGATGCATATTGTGTATATGTGTGTGTCTGTGTGTTTGTATGTACATGTATGTGTATATACACCATATCTCTAAGCACTGCATGGAACTTTCACAAAAATTTTTCATGAAGTAGGGCACACAGATTTTTAAACAAATTATGAAAATAGTTAATACATCCCTTATAGACCATAATGCATAAACATGGTAATTATTTAAGAAACCACAAACTTCAGATAGGTACCCAAATATAGACTTAACAATGAAATCTTGAGTGCATCAAAGAACAAGTAATAGAAAAAACAATATATAGAAGAAAATTATAGTGATGAAATATCATACCAAAATTTCTGGTATTTAGCTAAAGTAGTCCTCAAGGAAAAAAAATCAAATATCTATAAATATATATTAATAAAATAGAAAAAAAATAGATATTTAGGGGGCGGCTATGTGGCGCAGTGAGTAGAGCGCCGGCCCTGGAGTCAGAAGGACCTGAGTTCGGATCCGGCCTCAGACACTTACCACACACAAACAAAAAAACCTAGCCATGTGACCTTGGGCAAGTTACTTAACCCCAATTGACCTCCAAAAAGCAAAAAAAAAAAAAAATAGATATTTAATAAACTGAAAAGGCATTATAAAAATTAGAAAGTCAATAAAAATTATAAAATAATCATAAAAGATGATATTATAAATTTGAGGGAAATATATAAATTGTAAACAAAAAAACAGAAATCATAAATAAGACTAAAGGCTGACTCTTTGAAAAGACCAAGCAGATAAACTCTTAACTAATTGATTTAAAAGAAAAGAGTAGAAAATAAAATCATTAAAATAGCAAATGAGCAAGGTGAATTCATAGCAAAACCAGAAGATATAAAAAGACTAATCAGAACATATTATGCAGAGTTATATGCTAATAAAATTGAGAACACAAAATAATTAGAGGGATATCTTCAAAAATATAAAATTCCTACACTATCTGAAGATTAAATAGAGTCCTTACGAAAACTGATAGAGTTCTTAAAAAAAACCTAGGAAAAGACCTAGGTTTAAAGAAGCTACCGAAGAGGGGAAATAACAACAAACTCCTGGTATTGATGGATTTACAAGAGTCTTTTATCAAACTTTGAAAGAATAGTTGGTAATCAAAAATCACAAATTATTCTCAAAATCTAGAAAAAGAAACAGCTCTACCAAAGTATATTTGTGAGACAAATATAGTCCTAATATCTAAACCAGTAGAAGATAAAATAAAGAAAAAAACAATATGATTATTGAACTTTGACTAAAATAATTAAACCATATACTGTTAGACCATAGCAATTTATCCAAGAAATCATTTGTTATGACCAAGTGGGGTTTATAACAGGGATGCAACATTAGGAAACATTGGGAAAACAATTGAGATATCCATTATGGTAAAAGAAAAATATCTAAAACCTTTAGTGTATCAGATCAATAGATGCAGAAAAAAACCTTTGATAAAGACACACCACTTTTATGCTAAAAATTTCTACAAAGTATAGATTTAAAGGAGCTTTTTTTTTACTATTATAAAAAAAGCATCTTTCTAAAACCAAAAGCAAGCTTTCTAATAGGGATACAGTAAAAACTTTTTCAATAAATATAGAATCGGAGGAAAGAGGCCCACTCTTTCCACTATTATTTGATATAGTTCTGGAAATGTTAGCAACAGCTTTAAGATAAGGGAAAGAAATGTAAAAGAAAAAAGATAGGCAGAAACAAAATTATCCGTTTGCTAATATGATGATTTCTTTGAAAGGTCCTAGCCAATTAGTCAATATTCTAATGGAGACATTAATAGGTTTAGCAAAGTTGTAGGTTATAAAGCAAATCCTCAAAAATCAATAATATTTCTATATAATAATAACAAGACTCAAGTAGCAATAATAGAAAAATAAATCTCATTTTAATGACTATAAAATATGTAAAGTTCCTGGGTATGGTAAGCCATCGTCTTACCCAAGGACATCAAAGGCTTCTATACATTAAGTTACAAAGTGTTTTTAAAGAAAGAACAATTTAAATAGCTCATGACTAGGATATTCCAGTCAAATAAAAATGACAGCACTACCGAATTTAATTTATACTCCTAATGCCATTCCAAATTCAAATTACCTAAGGAATAATTTATAAAACTTAGTAAAATCATAACAAAATTAATTTAAAAACAAAAGAACTAGAATATTAAAGCAAATACTGAAAAGAACTAGATTTGGAGAAGGAATAGCATTTCTAGACCCTAAATATTTTATAAAGCAGCAGTCATCCATTCCATCTGGTACTGGTTAAAGGATAGAGAAAAATCAGTGGAACAGAATGGACAAAGAAAAATCAAAGAGTCTCAATTCTCTATCATGCAGCAATCAAGTATTTGAAACATAGAGATAGAGATATATATCACTATGTATCAATGTGTCTATCAATCCCCATGAAATTATTTCTCCAGACAAAACAACCTCTGTTTCTTCAACTGATTTTCTTATATGTTATGGTGTATTAAACATAGTGTGATTCAGAGTCAGTAATGCCTGGGTTTAAATCCCTCCTTATATATTTACTCCATGTGTAAGCCTGGAAAAGTCATTGAAACCCTCTATTACATGTGCTATAAATATGGATAATAAGAGAACCTACCACAGAGGGTTGCAGGAATCAAATGAGATTACATACGAGGAACAGATTGGAATGTGTGTGTGTGTATGTATGTGTATGTGTGTTTCCATAACACATTACCAACCTGAAAATGCTATATAAATGCCAGGTCTTACTGTTGTTATTATTATATCATTATATTGAAAGAACTTGTGGTCCTTTACCATCCTAGTTGTCATGCAATGGACATTTTCCAGTTTTCAATGTCCTTCCTAAAGCATTGTACCCAGAAATGAACACAGCACTCTATATGTGACAGCCAGAGCAAAGGAAACTGGGATTATCCAATGCATTTTTGGACAATAAATATCTCTCTATGGCCTAAATTTGCACTAATATAGGAATACATTTGGTGTTTTAGTTGTCGTATTATTATTAACGAACATTGAGCTGGCAGCCTACTTTGATACCTGCACTTTGCCCCTCCCCCAAGAAGAGCTACTGTTTAGTTATCAGCAGATTTTTAAATATATTTTTAAAAGCATATTTCAGATAATACATGCACATTGAATTAGATTTTATTGGACTTGGACCAGTGTTCTAACCTGTCAAGAGTTTTTTTAGATCCCAATTCTTCCTTGAACTATGTGAGCTATCACTCTAAGCTTTTAGAATAATCTACAAATATTTCAAGCATGCCATTTATAATTTTTTCCTAGTTATTGATAAAAATGTTAAAGAGGGGTGTGACTATGTAGTACAGTGAATAGAGCACTGGCCCTATAGTGAGGTGGACCTGAGTTCAAATTTGACTTCAGACACTTAATACTTACTAGCCGTTTGAAGTTGGGCAAGTCACTTAACCCCAATTGCCCTGCCTTCTCCCCTTCCCCCAAAAAAGCAAAAAAAATGTTAAATAGTATAAGAACAAAAAAAAATGCTAGGGGAATAAATTGGTCATTTGACAAGGATCTCATGTTTTGAGGTTAAAGTATAAATGTAATATTTGTGGATTGCTAAAAACTTGAATTCTTGACACCCTGTGCCCCTCTTTCTGCCATTTCTTTAGCTCACTACAGGAGTGGAAAATATTCACATACTACTAAGGCTCATTTAGAATTTATTATATTGTAGAACAATTGCTTCCCTGAAAAATAACATTAAGATTGCCAATATTTTTCCATTTTACTTAAAAGAACTTTGCTTATACTTCTAAGTAAAGCTAGACATTTTTATTGTTATGATTATTATGATGATGATGTTGGTGATGAATAACTATCTCATAAATATAAGGGAAAACTGTTTGAATAATATTCAAATATAATATTTTAAAAGTAAAAACACATAAATAAAGAGAGATAAAAAGGAAGAGAAAGAGAGGCAGAAAGAGATAGGGAGGCAGAAATGGAAGGAGAAAGGAGAAAGGGAGATTATTTCTCAACATCAAACCTTTACAGTATTTGTGGGAGCGAAGGACCTCTGCCCCCTCTAAAAAGAGGGCTTAGAAAAAAAAAGGTAAGAGGTGGCTAGGTGGCTCAGTTAATAGAGCCCTGGACCCGGAGTCAGGAGGACCTGAGTTCAAATGCGGCCTCAGACTCTTAACACTTACTAGATGTGTGACATTGGGCAAGTCACTTAACCCCAATTGCCCTTTCCTCTCCCCTTTAAAAAAAAGCAAAAAAAAAAGAGGTAAAAATGTAAAATCAAATTTGTTAAAACCATTTGAGTTTTCTATAATGAAAACAAATGTAGCCTCAACCTAAAAAGAACTTTTGTCTTCCTTGTAGATTAAAAGATCAATAGAGAGATCACAGAATGAGCAAAGGTAAGGTAATTACAGAATGGAAATAAATTATAAATTAAGTCAGATGGCAGGTGATAATTTTTTAAACATGCTGCTCTATGCTTTAAAAATGGGTTTTATCCATGTTTTTGTCATTGTCCCCAAAACGCTACCACTTAGTACATCCCCTCTGCCATGTAATATACTGCACAAACATCATCTTGTACATCTCTCCCTGTTGCCTCTTCTTATATTTCCCAATAACAGGCAAGAACTTTCAAATCTCCAAGTGGGATAATATGAATCTGAGTTTATCAGCCGAGTACTCTCTTCCTAGACTTACTTTTCAAATAACTGACAAAAATCCCTCACTCAGGGGCACTAACTAGAAAATCACCAGTAAAGTGAAAGATACACTTGGCAAGCATTATGGGAAAAACACATACCCTAAAGACAGAAAAAAAAAGAATGACCAATAACTATTCTAAAAATATGTGTTTTAAATATACGTATAGATATACATACAATTATAAATGACCTATCACACCAAGAGAGAATAATGGAAAGAGACATGAGAACACTGCTCATAAAAACAAACAGATGTGGCTTCATGTCCTGCCTTTGCTGTCTAAAACTTCTCTATCTTTAGATAAGTCATTTTCCTCCCATGGTTCTCAGTCTTCTCGACTTTAAAATGAAGGGATTTGCATTAACATGTTACATGAGAGATGGTGGCTAGGCCTAGTTTTATAACCCCACTGAAACACAAGGCAGTAGACACTAGAAGACAGCTGCATTATCTACCTATGAGGTAAAGGGAAGCTTAGAATTGAACATTATCAATATAGTATTGCTTTACTATTGAATCCAATTGCATTCATTTCAGCATTCATTGAGCACCTATTATATGTTATCTATCACTTAAACAATAGTAGATTTATAATACTGCATGGCTATGAATCAGGGAACACCATAGTCTTAAAGAAAACAAACTTGTAGATGACCAATGGGCCAAAGGAAAGCGACGTAAAGGATCTAAGAAGACTAAAGGTTTAAGGGTAAGTGTGACTAGTTAAGAGCATGAGACTATCATAGGGAGAATGAGACGAAGCAGATGAATAACAGGGTGATATAATGTTATCTGAGAGATATTCAAATAGCCAGAAAAAGGCATCTATGCCTCTTTGAAAATTTTATGAAAGGTCACTGACAAGGTTTTTATGGGTCAAGGCTAGGGAGTGGGAAGAAATGGTCATGGTCTTTAATGATGAAGGGAATTTCAATATGAAAGGAAATTAAAGTCTTTCAAAGTACTGAAGTATGTGCAAAGTACTTTCCTTGGCACTTGGAATACAGATATGAAAAATTGACATAGAGCCTTGGTCACAGAGAACTTAAAATCTAATAAAGGCTTTTGTTGTTGCGTATTCATTTCAGGTGTATACAACTCTTCATGACCTCATTTGGGGTTTTCTTGGAAAAGACGCTGGAATGGTCAGCAATTTTCTTTTCCAGCTCATTTTACAGATGAGGAAACTGAGGCAAAAAAGATTAATTTGACTTGCCCAGGATCATATATCTAGTAAATTACTGAGGTTGAATTTGAACTCATATTTTCCTGACTCTATACCTGGTGCTCTATTTACTGCACCAACTAGCTAATATATGCTAAAATAAACATGATAAGAGATAAAATATGATTGTGACAAATGATCACTCCAGAAAAATGTTTTATGAAAACAGATAAGGACATCAGGGAAGGCTTCATTCAGGAGGTAACAAGCTGTGTAGTTAAAGAAGGACATAAGCATTTAATAATCCTCTACTGCATGCTAGAAGTGCTATGTTGAGCACTTTACAAACATTATCTTCTTTGATTATCACAACCTTGAAAGTTAGGTGTTATTATCATCCCCATTTTACAGATGAGGAAATAGGGGCAGGCAGAGATTAACATTAGAGAGCTGGTAAGTGTTAATGTTAGACAGCTGATAAGTGTCTGAGACTATATTTAAACTCTGGTCTTCCTGACTCTAGGTCCAGAGTTCTTTGTAATGTGTCATCTAGCTGCCTCTAGAGCCCTCTAAAAAGATAGAGACAACTCTAACAAGTAACAGTGTAGAATGGTACTCTAGGTAGTCTGGAGAGCAGAGGTGAGGAAAAATGAGAAGAATGAGAGAGACATTTTGTCTAGTGTGAAGAATGTATGAAGGGAGCAGTTTTAAATGATCCTGGAAAGAAAATGACTTTGTGGCTTGGAGGGAAGGAAGCCAGACGCGGTGCCTTTTAAGAGGTAAGTTTCCAATGATTCTGCTTGAGCTGAAAGGTTAGTGGGAAGAGTGTCATGACTGATAATAAATGATATTTGAAAAGAGGAAAGGGATAACTGTGGACAGGATGGGAGGAAAAAGGATGTAGAAAGATAAAGGCTGAGGACTGTACAAGGAAAGTTGTATGAAAAAGGAACATGGACAGAGGTTTACATCCATAAAGTAGACATTAATGGATTAGAAGATGAGGATGCTAAAAAGGTGTCTAGGAGACATCAGTACACAGGAGATTTAGGCTGTGGCAAAGCTGTAACAGGGAACATTATACATAATAGTCTCTTAGTGAAAGTGTGACATAGGGGCCAAAAAGGTTAATGGAATCTTAAGCTACATTAATAGAAGTAGAGTGTCTAGAACTAGGCAAATGATAACCTCACTGCTCCCCTGTCCCAGTCAGACTGCATCTGGAATATTGCATTCTCTTCTAGGCACCATATATTAGAAATGATATTGACACGCTGGAGCATATCTACCAGAGGGTGACCCAAGATGGTGAGAAGACTAAAAATCACATCCAATGAAGGTCAGAACTGAGGGATGAGTAGCCTGAAGAGAAGGATTTGGGGTGGGAGCAGTGAATCAAAGTTACTAGGGTAAAAGTTGTAGTTTTCAATATAAATGAGAGGAAAAAAACCTAAAAAATATATAGTCATCCAAAATTAAAATGGGCTATGCATTAGGACATGACAGGACTAACCACTGGACATTTTTAAAGATAAGAATGAATGACCACCTGGTAGGGCTATTGTTGAAAGGTTTGGGTTCAAATAGATGAACTCTGAGATTCTAGGAGTTTATGAATATAAGATTTTAGAGCAGGAAAGATCTATGGCATCTAAGAGAAGGGTTTGGGAGGTGGTAAAATATTAACTTGTCTCCAAATACAAAATACTTTTGGACCTATTTGATCCAGATATGCTGGAGAAGGGGGGAAGGGAAGGAATAAGAATTTATTAAGCACCATTACACATAATATTTCTTTTGATCCACACAAGACTATTGTTATCCCCATTTTACAGTTAAGAAAACCAACGTAGACAAAGGTTAAGTGACTTTTCCAGGGTCATAAATCCTAGATTTAAATAGCTCTTCTTTATTCCAAGCCTTGTGCTCTATCTACTGTGACATGTAGTGACTGTTAAAAAAAAAAAAAAGAGGGGCGGCTAGGTGGTGCAGTGAGTAGAGCGTTGGCCCTGGAGTCAGAAGGACCTGAGTCCGGATCCGGCCTCAGAATTATTGCCCGCACAAAACAAAAACCTAGCTGTGTGACCTTCGGCAAGTTACTTAACCCCATTTGCCCTCCAAAAGAAAAAAAAAAGAATTACCAAGGAAACAATAAAAAAAAAAGATCTCTGTGTGCAAACATTTAGTAATGATGCTTATTTCTATAAGCACAAAAAATGCCTAAAGACTTTCCCATTTTCATAATGAAGATGAGATGAAAAGATGAAAGTTAAGAAAAGAACACAACTATAGTGAAAATGAACAATGCATTCACAATCAAAAGATTTGGTTTTGGTTCTAGGTACAGAGAAAGGAAAGGCCAATGGCATCAGCATTTATATAACACCTACTATTTATCAGATCCTATGCTAAAGCTTTTTGCAAATATTATCTTATTTGATCCTCACAACCCTGTGTGGTAGGTACTATTATCACACCCATTTTAGAGTTGAATAAACTGAGGTAAATACCATTTTAGTGACATGCCCAATATCATACAGCTAATAAGTGTCAGAAGTCAGATTTGAACTCAGGTCTTTGGCTCAGTGCTCTATCCACTTGAGACACCAGCTGCCTTTACTATTGAACCAAATTATTTTCCTTCTCTTAGTCCCAGTTTCCCCATCTGCATAATGAAATTGAGCAGATAATCTCTAATTTCTGTTCCATTTCTAAATATATGGCCTATTATTTAACTTCTAGTTTATTGCATTTATAAGAAACTATGTTATTGAATAAGAAAATTAGCATTATTTAACATTTGAAAATAAATATGTATACATAAAAGTATATTTTAAAATTAAAATGACATTGGGATCACTTATGATAATGTTGTTATAAAGATAAAATAAGATATAGATTTTTAGAACTAGAAGAAGATACTTCATTTAACAAAAAAGGAAACTGAGGATCAGGGAAAGGAATGGTTTACTACTAGTCATAAAACTAGGAAATGGCAAAGCTGGGAATTCAAACCTCATCTCCTTATTGTTCTTTCCAGTACAAATGTGGAAATATTTAATAAGCTGTAAAACTCTTAAGTATTAACATTCCTTTTGATATTGAAGGAAATGTAACCATTTTACTTGTCTAAGCTTTTGTGTCTATTAAGAGAATCCATTCTCTAGTCCATTGTGTTTCTCAGAACACTACACTGTATGTTAATTAGATTTAACCTGACAGAATCCACAGTTTGATTTCCTTTTAAGGTCATGATGATGACCTTGTCTACCAGGTTAGATGTGATATGGAGGGAGGTGGGATAATCTACCTCCTCCTTATCATAATTATCATCACTTTTTTATTGAATTTTAAGTTGTACAAAGTACTATCCTTACAACAACCCTGTCATGTAGATACTACAAATATCGTTCCCATTTTAATTTTTTTTTTTTTTGCTTTTTGGAGGGCAATTGGGGTTAAGTAGCTTGGCCAAGGTCACAGGGCTAGTGTGTGTGTGTGTGTGTGTGTGTGTGTGTGTGTGTGTGTGTGTGTTAAGTGTCTGAAGCCAAATCTGAACTCAGGTCCTCCTGATTCGGAGTGGGGGGTGGGGCTGCCAGCACTCTACTCACTGTGTCATCTAGCTGCCCTTATCATTCTCATTTTAAATATGAACACAGAGACTGATGCCAAAGTTATTCAGTTTCGTTAGTTATCATTCCCTTTGCTAATTCTCGTCTCCAAAATTTGTAAAACAGAATGCCATTCATTATTTGTGGGGGCTAGTTTGCATGATACTACTTACTCTTCCAACCCTGGATAGATAGTATTGTCAAGGGCCTAATTAGCAAAATGTTAAGTACAGGTCTAGAAGCACAAAATTCACCCTCAACTCCTTTGGAAGAAAGACCCTCAACTCCTTTGGGGAAAAGGGACAATGAAATTGGAGGATGCCATGGAACTTTTCCCAAGGGAAAAAAAAAAGTGGGAAAATTAGGGTAGATGTAGAATAGCAAGGAGTTCTCTTAGGTATAGCCACTGAGGGAAAGGACTCACCATCTTGTTTTCCTATTTTTAGTTCACTAAGTAGGAACTATGGTCAATTGTTTCTATGCTGCTGAAGCAATGGAAATTCTAGAGGTTTCCCTATAAATTACAGTCAGCTGATCAAAGTCCCACTTTCCCTACCCTAGTCAAGGCTCCATTAAGTTCCACAGATCCTAGTAAACTGTATTGTTAAATTATGGGATAAGCTATCCAAATACAGTAGTTTCTTCCCCTTTATCCTACCACTGATCTCTTCCTGTGAAAGAAACATGGTTAACATTAACTAGCATTTATCTTATGAAGTATTGGTGCAACTTTCAAAAATATCTTACACATTTTTTCCAAGCTGAGTTTGTTTTTTTGCGTGTTTATCTTTCTAATTTCACTTCTTCAAAAATATATAAATAGAAAATGGTATGGTTTGAATTCTAGTAATTCAAATGACAGCATAGAAATCATTTAACTTTTCCTGCAAATTCTTATAATTGAATTGACAGCATAAAAATAACTTAACTTTTTGCATCTAGGTCTCAACTCCAGTGGGATAACAAAGATCTTATTGATTATTTTTTTTCCTTTTTTCTCTTCCCCAAATGCTTTCTTTTCCTTTTAGACACAAGTGTTAAGACAACACTGGGAAATAATGGTTTTCCATGGTATGGAAAAGAATGGGATTCAAATGTGAGTCAGAGAATTCTCATAAGTGGTGGGGGTTATGTCTGTGCACACAAAATGAAGTGGAGAATTGATTATCAATGTTCATTACTATTCTGGTCTAAACTCCACTTTGTCTGAAAGATTCAGATAATTGATGCTATGCATATTTCCTGCTAAGCTCCTTGTCCAAAGCAAGATAATCCTATGAGCACCTGATATTTCTTCATAGAATTTTGAGTCCTTTCTTTGAAGATCTCATCTTCATGAAAGAAGTGGGGTCGTTGAACTCTGAGATGGTAAATCAACAACTTCACGGGATAGTCAGGATGAGAACACTAGCTTCTATGCTACTACCAGACTGCCTAGTGGCAGCAGATAAAAGTATGATGACTCCAGACTTCTAGACTGTTCTTCTTTAAATTGAACTGCAGATTATGGCAGAAAAACTGAGTGTGCTGGAAGGAAGGAGAACACCTGACATAGAAAAGATATTTTTTGAGACAAAAAATACAGTTCTGGGGAGTATGGTTCTCTGAATGACTTTGTACCCTTTGTGGACAACTCTAAGGAAAGATTTGTTCACTGGACTGTGGAGCAAGCTGCCTGAGCTTTCAGGCATTTAGGACACCAAAAAGCTGAGTGATTATTATTTTTGCAGGTCAACTTACAACCAGATCCTTGACAACACCTTCTGAGTTCTACTCTCTCCTCCATGGCATAGCTTTATTAGTGACTGAAGGAACATGACAAAAGTCTTCTACAACTTTCTTTCATAAATGAAGTATGGAAGAATGAGGCTGAAGATGTTATCAAATGGAATTAGACTCTAAATCTGAGATACAGAGAGTGTTCAAGGTGGCCCCAAATTCAGTGCAAGGAAATCCTGTTTCAGGATTAGAGAAACTAACTTATTCCTCCTTTAAGAATAAATAGAGGTGGGGTAGCTAGGTAGCGCAGTGAATAGAGCACTGGCCCTGGAGTCAGGAGGACCTGAGTTCAAATCCGGCTTCAGACACTTAACACAAAAACTAGCCATGTGACCTTGGGAAAAGTCACTTAACCCCAACTGCCCTCCAAAAAAGCAAAATAAAAAAGCATAAATAGAGGCTTTTGGCATTTCTCCCTAGCTTGATGCCAAGTTCTGCTGCTTCATTCATATCCCTGAAACAAGATGGTGAATGTCAGAGTCAACAGATTTGGCCGTATAGGGCTCCTGATGACCAGAGCTACATTCACTTCAGGTGGAGTAGACATTGTGGCCATCAATGACCCCTTCATTGACCTCAACTACATGGTTCATATATTTCAATATGATTATACTCATGGCAAGTTCAAGGGCTCTGTCAAGGCTGAGAATGGGAAGCTGGTGATCAATGGAAAAGCCATTACCATCTTCCAGGAATGGGATCCCACCAATATTAAATGGAGAGATCCTGGGGCCTAGTATATTGTAGAGTCCACTGGAGTCTTTGCCACCATGGAAAAGGTTGGGACTCACTAGAAGGACTGAGCCAAGCAGTTCATCATTTCTGCCACTTCTGCTGGTGCTCCAGTATTTGTGATGGGAGTGAACCATGAGAAATATGATAATTCCCTTAAGATTGTCAGTAATTCTTCTTGCACTACCAACTGCTTGGCCACCTTGGCCAAGATCATTCATGACAACTTTGGCATTGTGGAAGGATTCATAACTACAGTCCATGCCATTACTGCTACCTAGAAAATAGTACATGGCCCCTCTGGTAATCTATGGAATGATGGGCATCGTGCTCCACAAAATATCATCCCTGCTTTCACTGGTGCTGCTAAGGCTGTAGGCATGGTCATACCTAAGCTGAAAGGGAAGCTCACAGTCTTGGCCTTCCCTGTTCCTTCTCCCAGTGTATCTGTTATGGATCTGACCTGTCACTTGGAAAAACCTGCCAAATATGATAATATTAAGAAAGTGGTAAAGAAAACATCAGAGGGACCCTTGAAGGGCACCTTGGACTACATAGAGGACCATGTTGTATCCTTTGACCCCAGCAGCAACACCCACTCTTCTATCTTTGATGCTGGCACTGGTATTGCCCCAATGACTATTTTGTCAAGCTCATTTCCTGGTATGACAATGAGTATGGTTATAGCAACTGTGTAGTAGACCTCATGGTCTAATAGCCTCCAAGGAGTAAAATGGAAAGCCATGGACCTTCATCTCCAGTCAAAAAGAGGAGATCCACCACTAGGGAGACTAAATTCCTAACCTACACTCCTATACTAGGGATCCCATGTTCCATTCACATCCTTGTCCCCAAAGCACCCCTGTAGTATGGGGAAGAAGCCTAGTGTCCTGTATTGTGTACCATCAATAAAGTCACCATAATCAGTGGAAAAAAAAAAGAACAGCATGTGTATGTAGGGGAGGGGGAGAGTAGTGGAGTGGGCATGTTGCAAGGGGGAAATGACAGCTACTACAGTAGGGAGTGAGGGGCCAGAACCAATCCGGGACCCTTTATTCTTGGTCCTTTCTATCAATGGTTCTTATCTTTGGGTGTGTCACGGACCCTTCTAGAAGGCTATTGAAACATATGACCCCCTTCTCAGAAAAATGTTTTAAAAACACAAAATATATAACATTAAAAAGGAAATAAATTATATTGAAATACAGCTATCAAAATGTGTTTTTAAAAAAGTTCACATACCTCAGGTCAAGATATCCATCTTGAACCTTTTAGTTTTCTCCTGACACCATTGTCCTTCCCTAAATGTCCCTATGAAGTGCTCTACCCAGATCTTCCCCCACCTATTTACTACAAAGATGATTATGCATAACTTTGAATGGGTGTCAGATTAAATTGGATGCAATTTTGATTATGACACAAAACTCTCTACATGAGGTCAGTCTTCATGGTGTCTTTTTTTTTGAAGCAAATTTAATTTAAAGATGTTTCTTCATAGAATACAGTGGGAAGAGTTGCCTGTTAGGTGGGGGAGATACAAAGATAAAATAAAACATCCCTTACCTCAAGGAGCTTACATTCTATGAGATCATTTGCCAAGTATAGACATAAGAATGGAAAAGGAAAAGGAAAACATAATGTTCACAATTTGAAGAAAGGCAGAGAGGTTTTTATTGGAAAGGTTGTCTTTTAAAGAACATAGAAAGTAGGGAAGGAGAGGATAGAGGTAGTCAAAAAGCTTAAATAACCTTGACAAATATCTTAATTTGGATTTTTCTTTAACTTTGAAGACACAGCCATAATATTTTCCATTGTAAAATTTGAAATAAACCTTCAAAATGATGCTCTGAGGATTAATGAACTAATATTTGTAATTCTTTGAGGCAACATGGGTACAGAAACTGCAGAGAGCTTTGGTCAATCTCTTACTGCAACATTAGGAAAATGATTTCTTCCCTCATTTTGTCTTGATTTCTGCTCTTGAAAAATGGTTCTAATAATACCTGCCCTTTAGTTACTTCAGAAAGATGCTGTGAGGATTAATGAAATATGTGTAAAGAGCTTTAAGCTGGATAAAGGAAGAGATCATCATCATTATGAAATACATTGGATTCTTCAGATGAAATTTTCAGTAGAACTATGACCCTTCTGAGCTTTAGGAATGATAAGGCAGACATAAGAGTGTACTAAGAAATGTAATTTGAAAGAGAAAAAGAGTTCTTTATTAGAAAAGCATAGTGTTTAATTTGGGCTCCGGATCAGGAGATATAAGAACTTGGGAAAATTATTAAATAAATATTAGAAATGAGGAGTGGAATCAGAAGAGGGGAGTAACCATGATATCTGTCCAAATGATAATAGTTGTCACCTCAGATCGTCAACTGATTCCCCAGATACCCAGATTAAACAGGAGATATTTTGACATGACTGGTGCAAAGATCAGCAAACTAGAGCCTTCAGGACAAAATCCAGCATCTGTTACATAAGCCAGCATGAAAATAGGCAGTGGGGCCCAGTTTGCCAACTCCTGGAGCTCTAGAAGATGACCTGCAGGTCTGGAGAATTTGACTTGTCTACTTCATTACAAGATATCCAGGGGGAACATAAGACGATAAGTCAACTATACAGATGTGTCAAAATATCCAGGTGATTTCTAGTGTGTAAAAGAAATGTCAGATGACTACAATTTCTTATTCATTTATTTATATGTTTTGGCACATGTAGACAGGAGGTTAATTTGACTTTATTAAACATATATTTATAACTGTATTTCAGTATGATCAGTTTCCTTTGTAACCCTATGTGTTTCATTTTATGAATTTAAAAGTATCATATGGAGTCCACCATACTGCCAAAGGGCTATGCAATACAAACAAAAGTTAAGAACCCCTGATGAACAAAGTTGTTACAAGCAAATCTGTCCAGAGTGTGGGGCAGAAAGTGAGGGAATTTGGCACTTGAGACCATTTCTAATGATTTGAATGCAAAAATGCTCTAGAAATATGGTAGGTATTGTTTTTTTTTTAATAGCCTTAATTGTCCTCAAGAAAACTCTTTTATTTATTATCATGTATGATATCAGTTTCTGTGTTTTCAAATACTGTCAAAACCTTTGAGGATCAGTGTTTCTTTGGGAAAGCAAGGTAAATTTTCCCATAAAGAAGAGGAAGAGATTAGAAACAAGGAATGATAGAGTAAATAGAAATATAGGATGTGTAGAGTTCAAATAGAACTTAGCAATGATCTAGTCCAATTCTCTCATTTTACAGATGATAAAATAGCAAAAGTCCAGAAAATAAAAGAAATGTCTTTCCCAAGGTTTAGTGAGACATTTACAGAACTTGGATTAAAACACAGGTCCAATGCCCTTTCCACTAGATCACAAATAATAAGCCCTACTGTATTCCTTCAAAAGAGTCTCATGTTTTCCTATAGTAAAATGGTGTAAAACTCATAGAAATCTTTCACTTCAGGGCAAGTAGGTGGCACAGTGGAGAGAGCACCAGCCTTGGAGTTGGGAGGATCTAAGTTCAAACCAGAACTCAGATACTTACTACCTGGGCAAGTCTCCTAACTCCTATTACCTCTAAAAAAGAAAAAGAAAGAAATGTATCACTATAGGCAGTTTGACTTAAGAAAACAATAAATTAACATTATCTCTGTTCTATTGCATTTTTTATTTATTTTGCTAAACATTTCCCAATTACATTGATAACTACATAAAGCTTGTCCCAGCAGCACTCAGGAGATTTGTTTGATGTTTCTGCTGTAGTAGATATAACTTGGCATTTTGAGTCAGAAGACCTGAATTCAAATTTCTGGTAAATTCAACAAGGTTTTAGTTAGGTGCATGTTGCATGTGCTATCTTCAGTGTTGGACTGTGAAGACCAAAACAAAATATTCTCTGCCTTCATAAAGTTTATCTTCTTGAGAGTGGGAAGAAGAGGAGAGGACAGGATAGGGAAGGGATAAAGCATTTATTAAGCATCTATTATGTGCTACATACCTTACAAATTTAATCTTATTTGATTTTTATAACAACCCTATGAGATAAGTTCTGATATGATCCCTCTTTTACAACTGAGGAAACAGAGGCAGGGGGAGATGAAGTGTCCAGAGTCACACAGTCTGAGGCTAGATTTGAATCTAAGTATTCCTAACTCCAGGCCTGGCTACTCTATCTACTATGATATCCATTATGACTTCTTGCCACCTATGGTCAGTTGGTTAGACAATCATCATTTAAATGCCTGTTATATGGAAGTCACTCTGCTAAGGTGGTAAGGGGTGAAAATTTTTCTATGGCAAAAACACTATGTAACCAAATAAGGAAATACAAAATATATAAATAAATTTCTAGGTGAAGATTGGGCAGTAGGACCTTGGGACAGACTGTCTGTCCCGAAAATGCCTAGCGTAAAAGATGATATTACAGGTGAGCCTTATAACAAGCTAGGTCTTCTAAGAGGTAGAAGTGAGACAAGAATATATATTTAAGCATGGGGAAACAAGATGAGAAGAAACACAGAGACTACTAATAGCATTTTCTACTCAGTCATTTACCTGGAGAACTTCAGTGGAGTCCTTTCTTCATAATATACCTCTATTTCCCCATCTGCTAAATGAAAGTGTTGGACAAAATAATCCCTTCTAAGCTCTGACAATTTCTAATTCTGTTATGCAGATTTATAATGTTTCATCTCCACAGTCTTTCCTTCTACATGTTGGGGGTTGAGTGAGTAGGTGGGTAGGGCTAACTTTGACTGCAAAAGATCCTGTCCTTTCTACCTGCCTCACTAGCCATAACTCACTAGCCATAACCATAGAATCCCACTGGCCTTCACTGGGCTAAAAGGACATGAAATAACAAGAAGTGGGCAAAGCTTGGCTTTCTCCATCCAAGTTAACACACCTGATGAAGTGGAGAACAGGCCTCAAAGTCTACAAACATGACTTATGTTTCTTTGCTGAAGTTAGGGGAATATTCTCTTTGGCATGTGACCAGGTAGTTTCTTATGCCTAATATGAGGAAACAGGGTGGGTTTGCTGGGTCCTTCTTAGGTATGACCTAGGCCCCTGGAAAAGGAAAAAAAAATCTACTATTTGTTATTATTATATAGTCATTCAATCATGTCTCACTCATCATGACCCCATAGACCATAGCAAACCAATCACTTCTTCCCTCTACTATCTCCCAAAATCTGTCCAAGCTCAAGCTCATGTTCATTAATTATTCAGCTATAGGGAAATATGAAGGACACAGGCTGTCATATAAGTCCATTCCTTCGATCTGAATGTTACATGGAGGTGATGGACATCAGAGGGTCATTTTTACAGTCCAGGGTAAAAGACAGTCCCTGCCCTCAAAAAGCTTGCGAGATAGTGGAGGGTAGAAACCCACCTTGTTCTATTAAGCAATATCTTGAAAGGAATAAATGTTTTTGCTGATGGTCTCTGGCAAGCTCAAAAGGACTTCTTAAATGCTCTTGTCAATCCATATTTGTCAAAGACAGCCTGTATTCTTCTCCATATCTTAAGACTAAGGGTAATAGTCAAATGAACTAAGCAGCAACTTCTTCCAGCAAACCAATTCCCCTAAAAGAAAGCTCCTAACATCAGCCAGTACAAACGATATTCACAAAATAATTCTTCCCAGGGCTACGTAGATCTCTCATACTGCAAGTGCCATTGACAGATCCCGGCATTGGAGCATTATGAATCCATGTGATACTGATTTGTTAATAGTTGTCCATTTTTATTTTATCAATGAATGTTTTGCCGTATCATGGGCAATGTATTAATAAGTGAAAAGACTTAGTTCTGTATAACTGGATTGCCCAAAAGAGAATATTTCTTGAGTGTCTAGCTAGGTTTTATTAACTCTCAATTTAACATAGGTGGGGCCTTCCTTTAGAGATATCCTGGACTATTCTCCAGACTTCACCACCATGTATACGTTTCTTTCTCCTGATTCTTCTCCTATGAGTTACTTCTCCCTGAACCTCCATTTTGAAAAAGGACCCAGTCCAGATATCAGTTTTTCAGACTTCACCATGATCCCAAATGGGTTTCTTCTCCCTCCCCCTCACTTCTTAGTTCCCTTTTATGTTTCCCCACTAAGTTGAAGGCTTTTTGAGGGCAGGGACTAGCCTTCTTTTGTATATACATTTGCATACCAAGCACTTAGCACAGTCCCTAGAACATAGTAAATGCTTTAAAAAGGGTTGCTTACTTGATTTATCATGGTCACCAATGACATAAAATCATACACAACATTAGTATGCCAAAATGAGGAATAGCAGCCATGGTCCTAGCTAGCAGATAGATCATCCAGTTTTGGAGATGGGGGAAAAGGGTTATGTCTAGGAATCCTTTTATCATTTTCAAAAGGAACCTGCTGACACTGTAGGGATATTTTTAGCAAATTTCTCTGCCAGTTTTACATGACTGATACTGTTCATAGAGAATATGGAAAACCATCAATTGACAAGATGGGGTATGATGGGCTTTGTGCCCAACAGATGCCATCTATTATTATTTTGTTGTAATATTTATTACTCGTATCAATCTGTTGCTAATGTATCACAAAATATTGATATTGGCCAAATACATTATGATTATCAACTCATGAAATGAGTACTTTCTTGTTTATCTCACAGGTATCCAAAAGCATCACTGGTGTAAAAACAGTTGTCATTATATAGGATGCCTACAGACACAAAATATTTTGTACATATTAGGTGTTTAACAAATGGTGATTAAGTGAGTGATTGAATGAACGTTTGTCAGAGCAAACAGAAATCTATATTAATATCTGAAATGGCATTCCTATGGCATTGCTTTTAAGTCACGGTCTTCTTTAGGTTACTAATAGCCTTAAAGCAAAAGAAAAAAAATAGAGGGGGGGAGCCTAAGAGAGTATTGGCACAGTGGCTAGGGCACTAGGCCTGGAGTCAGGAAGATGCATCTTCATGAGTTTAAATCTGCCCTTAGGCACTTGTGAGCTGTGTGACTCCGGGCAAGTCATTTAACCCTGTTTGCCTCAGTTTCCTCATCTGTAAAATAAGGTGAAGAAGGAAATTGCAAACCAATCCAGTATCTCTGCCAAGGAAACCCTGAATGAGGTTATGAAAAGTCAGACATGGCAGCAAAACAACTAAATACATAAGTGAACAAAAAAATGAACAGATAAAAAAATGAATGAATGAACAAATGAATGAATGAAGAGAGTCTAAGTAAGTCTGGAGCTGTGATTTTATGCATGTAGAAGACTAACTTGTAGAGAACATGAAATATTCCAAAAATAAAAGGGACCTCAGAACATAGAATCAAAGAATCATGGACTTGGAAGGAAGCTTAGAGTTCATCTAGTCCAACACCTTCATTTTTCGAATGAAGAAACAGAGAATAAATGACTTGCCAAAGGTCACACAGATAATTAGTAAAAAATCCAGATTCTGTACTCCAGATCTTCTCTCTCCAAACCTGGCTTTCTTTTCCACTGTACTATATACCCTTCCCAACACAGAATGATAACCAGAGCGTTGAGCATAAGTGAAGCCTTCAAATATAAAACATACCGTATTAGAGACTTTTCCAAGATACTTTAGATAGATTATTTCATTGGATCCTCTCTACAAATCTGTGGGAAACCAAAGTTGTTAAAAGTTAAGGGGCTCGTTACAAAATTAATGTGTCTATAGAGAGATTTAAATCCATATCTTTGTGACTCCCATTCCAACACTCCAAAAACTCTATCATATCAGAACCTAGAATATTAAAAACTAAAACACAAGAATATTAGAGCTGAAAGAGATTTTAGAACATAGAATCCTCAGAAGACTTCAAGGGTATTTAATTATTTTAAGGTCACAAGGGTATGATATTATCTTTCGAAAGAACACTGGAACAGAAATTAGGAAACCTGAATCCTAGTCCTAGCTCACTTCCTTACTAGCTATATGATCTTGGGTAAATCACATGACTTCTCTGAACTTCATTTTCTTCTTCTGTGAAAAAGTAAATAGAAACAATAATTTATTTTACCTTTTTAATGGGTGATGTGAAGATCAAACAAATGGCATGGTAAAAAGACTTGGAAAAGGAAATAACATTATACTAAAACACTAGACAGGTTCTGGAGAGATATGTGCCAATCTCCCCATGCCTGATAGATTGCCCCTTTGGGTGATGGGATGACCACTGTTATGTAAAATACACACACACATGTTTATATATGTATTCGTGCACATACATACCTATAACTATACATCTACAAATAGCAACTTTGTTCTGAGCTTAAAACCAGCAAGCTTCTACGGGGTCCTCATTTCATTCCTTATAACATTGGACCCTTTTTCAGATGGATACATTAAAAAGAATAAATGAATAATCAAGGTTAGGTGATCTGGTCCAGTGAGGAAGGAAAGGGCATGGCCACTCCATGTTTCTACTATTATTCTCTTCATTACTTTGTCCTTCCCCTCTACATCCAATGTACTCATGCCTCTGTTAACATCCCAGTAACGGCAAGTTCCTATTTTTTTAATACGTCTAAAACACCATTTCCAAAAAGTCTCCCATTTTCAGAAAAAAAAAATTAAAACATTATTTTCTCTGACAAATCATCCAGCACATTACTTTCTATCTTAGTTGCTTTTTATATTCCTTCTTAAATAAACAAATGTGGGTTTCTATGGTACTCTGTGGAATTCACTCTTTGTTTCATTGAAACTGCAACATAATTATATTGGAAATGTGAAAAACAGTTCAGCAGGAAATCAAATGCTTGCTCAGTATGGGTATTTTTATTTCCATAGTCACCCTGATAAGTGCGAGTGAAGAGATTTGGATACTGTGCCTAACATAAAACCTAATGATGGGGCTTATTTAAGCAAAAAAATACTTAAATAGAATTCTCATCCCCAACACAGATCTTCTTTAGGGAACACAGAGTTGCTTTTCTCAAAGCAAGATTGTGGAGACAAGGCAGCTGTCTTGATGCTGCCTAACCTGCTAGATAAGGTAAGGGAAGAATCTGATTCAATCTTTCTCCTTTTAGCCCATATTTAATTCCCAGGCCCCCCCAGCCTGTAATTAAACTCATGTTTCCTGATTACAATATGCTGGCTGGTGAGGTACACTTGAATACCATCCCAATGGTCTCCATCCAGCAGACTGATTTACCTCAGTGGGTGGCTGGTACATTCAATTCACAATTGTATTCACTCATTAATTTTTCTTAATCTTATTTTTAGGAATATGGGGGAGGGGGTTCAAAATTCCTGTTTCCAACAGGAGGAGAGCTCACACAGGCAAACTTGATTCAATAGTAAAATTCATTTCCCCAAAAGAAGTCACAGAATCACAGTCAAAGTTAAAAGGGCCCTCAGTGATGCTTTAGTCCAACTTTTTTGAAATGAATCCCTCACACGTTTGAGTGATCAGCTACTGCTTAAATAACTCCAGTGATGAGTAACTCATAACATATTTACTAAGGCAACTCATCACATTTTTGTACAGCCCTAATTGTATGGATACCTCCAACCCTTATACTGAGTCAAAAATCTGCCTTCCTATTACTAATCCACCAGTTCAGTTCTGCCCTCTAAAGTCAAGTAGAAGAAGTTAAATCTGTCTTTCCCAGGAAAAAGTCTTCAAATATTTGATAATAGGGATTGTTCTCCATTGTAGATTCTATTCTCCATTCTCAGCATACTTTGTTTTCCCAAGAAAACTTTCTAAGGCATTACAATCCTTGAAACCCTTCTCTGGAAATATGTCGGGCTATCTATTTATTCATTTTTCTTAGAGTATCACAGCTAGAATTGGGCATGGTACTTCATGTGTGGTCTGACCAGGGCAAAGCAGAGCAAGACCAGTATATTCTCAAAGAATTCCTTCACCTGGTCAGTTTGGCATGTATAAACAGTCCCAGGAATACAACATTAGTTAATAAAAAGATTGTTACTCTTATCAGAAGTTCCAAAATTGTTACAATATCTATTTGTTATGTGGTAGGCACCAATAGATGGGCAGAGGAACATATCAGAAAGGAAGTCTGTTTTGGAGTCAGGAAGAACTGTTTTTAAATCCTGAGTGGAACCAAGTAGGTTCTGACACTAGTTATGTGATGTTGGGAAAGTCATTGAATCTTTACTCCCTGAAAATTCTCTAAGATATTACTTACATAGAATTAACTATCTGCAAATATATACATATGTTTATATATACATGTGTACACCCATACATATATGTGTATGCATGTAGGCATATATATGTTGTTTTTGTTTAAGCAGGTTGCCTTACCTTCTGTCACCTTAGTATCCTCATCTGTAAAATGGATTTAATAACACTACCTGTCATAGTTGTCTCTTGTGCCAAGATGAAACCCCAAAGCATCAATTTGTGATTTGAGTAGGAAACTTGTGCCAATTCATTTAAAGATACTTTATCCATTGATTTTAGATACTCTAGACAGCTCTTGGGTAAGGGGGTGGTGGGTTGGAGAGTCTTAAAGTGTTTTCTTGGTTCAGAGGTTGAGCAACGTTAGGAAGTCCCCTGAAAGTCCTTTTCTTTCTTACTTTCTTCCACATCTATAGAGTAGATAGAGTTGGTAGACATGGGAACAAGCAATAATAGGGTCTTGTGATTTAGTCTAGGAAAGACCTTTGAAAACACAGGAGGAGCAACCCACTTAATTTAACAGATGAAATAACATAGATCTAGAAAGCTGACATGACTATTCCAAGGTCTCACAGGTAAGCAACAGTCGGAATTGAAAGACAAGTCCCCTTATTCCAGTTTTAGTATTCTTTCATCCCAGGGTTATTTCCATTAAAGCACACTGCCTTTAGGTTAGAATCCCAGATAGGTAGAGCCAGAAGGGGACTTAGAGGAGAGAACTGCAATCCAGAGAGGGGAATTGATCATCAAAAGTTAATAGTGAGGGGCAGCTAGGTGGCCCAGTGAATAGATCACTGGAGTCATGAGGACCTGAGTTCAAATTCAGATACTTAACACTTAACACTTACTAGCCCTGTGCCCTTGGGCAAGTCACTTAACCTCAATTGCCTTGCCTTCCCCCCTCCAAAAAGCAAAAAGAAAAAAGAAAAAAGTTAATAATGCAGGTGGGTGGCAAATAGTCAAGCTGAGATTCAAATTTGATCCCTCACTCTTGGTTTAGGGTTTAAGAAAGGCCAGGAAATGTGGCAGTCACTAACAGGGGCACTAGAAACAACCCCATCATATCTGAAGCTCCTAAGTCATAGGAATGTGACATGTGGCTGGAGCTCTTTCAAATTTAAATGTCCAGTACCGGGGGAAAAAAATGACAACCTGATCCAGCACTGGCAGAAGTATGTGTTAAGAATGCCCAAGGGTTGGACCACAAGGAAAGCTGAGGAAGGCAAGTGTGGAGTTGGTAAAGTACAAGTGACATTTTTTTTTTCATTTTTCACAGCTGTGCTTGGGATTAGGGATTTCACTACTCAGGAAAAGAGATGTGGTTTAAGTTTCTTTCTCCCTGGCTCTTTATAAGCGGCTTCTGCTTGCTCAATACAGATCAGATTCAGTGATAAACTGGCTTGTTGGGTAATGAGGTGTGTGCTGGCATTATTCAGGGTCTGTCTCTAGGAAAGTATGGGGAATAGAGGTTCCTCAATCAGAAGAAGTCTGACCTCTTGGGGAAAGAGAGAGAGGACTTCAGGCTTCTCTCTGAAGGCACCGTTCTAATAGCCTCTGACTCCCCAGGTTGTTTAACATTCTGTGGGGATATCCAGTCACTGCCCCACAATTTCCTAACAAGGAGAGCATGCTAGTCCCTGCCCCAGAAGTGCAATGTTCAATCACTCAGGAAAGAATCATTTTAAAACCCAAGTGTGTCTGTCTGCCTGAGAGTTTTACTGAAAAGGAGAGTGAACCTTATTAAACTAAGGTTTCCTTCCGTTCCTCAACCCAATTCAAATATTGACATGAAATGCCAGCCATCAATTCCTTATTCAATCAATCTATAGGGTTTTATTAAGGGAGGAAATAAGGATTTATTAAATATCTCCTATGTGCCACACACTGTGCTAAGCCTTTTATAAATATTATTTCATTTGATCTTTACAACAATCATGGGAGGTAAGTGCAATTATAATCCCTATTTTACATTTGAGAAAAATGAGGTAGGCAGAAGTTAATCACCCAGGGTCATGCAGTTAGTATTCAATGCTAGATTTGAATTCAGTTCTTACTGACTCCAGTCAAAGTGTTCTATACACTTAACCACCTAACTGTCGATGCTCTTGAATTTTCATTTACCCAATCTTATGTAGAAATGAACATAAAATTATAATGTAATTTAAAACAAACAAATAGCATGTTCTTCTCCTTCCACGCTAAGGATTAATGACCTTGCCTGTCAGCCTGTGTATCCAGCAGTGAAACACAGTTCATGGTGGTTGTTGGGTTTTTTGTTTTTGTTTTTATATTTCTTATCTTCACTGTATCAAATAACCACAGAAGCTCAGAGTTGGAAGAGACCTTGCAGAACATTTAGTTTAGACCATGCTTTACAGGAATTCCTTTTATAACAGCTCTAACAAGTAGATGTGAATTCTCTTCTTAAAGACCTCCAGGAAAATCCAGTACCTCTTAGGGAAACTTATTCCTTTTGAATAGCTTTCATTATTTGGAAGCTTTTCCCTACAACAATGTGAATTCTGCCTTTTTCACCTCTCTGTTTTACATATCACTATTAGAATATTTGACTTTTTCTTCTCCAGATGGACAAAGGGTTAGGATATATCTTGCTTGGCTCCAGACAGTACAACTAGAAAAATTGGGTGGAATTTACAGAAAGGTACATTTCAACTCAATCTGGGGCAAAAGTTGCTACTTTAGCACTGTCCAATAACGGGTGCTTCAAGAGACAGTTTGCTATCTATAAATGGGATGACCCTCAATGGTATAGTGCATAGAGGGTCAGATTTAAATTTAGGAAAACCAATGTTTGCATCCTGCCTCAGAAATTTTCTAAGTCTCTGACCCTGGGTTTCTGTTTTCTCAACTGTAAAATAAAGAGGTTCATGACCTCTAAGGTCTATTCCAATTCTAAATCTAAAATACTATGATCCTATAAGTCAATCTTTGCAGGCAAGGGATGGATGATGCCTTAATTCACATAGTGTGAATGGGCTTCCAAATTCAGATAAAGATTGAATAGGATGACCTCTGAACTCCCTTTGAGCTCTGGTATTCTAGAATTTATCCAATCAGTGAATCTTATGCCACCAGTGCAGTGTGAAAAACATGGAATAGTCTTGGGGGGAAAAAAGCAGCAACTAATAAGTTATTAGAGGAACTTTCCTGGAACAACTGCTTTCTGATTAATCCCATCCCGAAAGTATCTAGAAGGTAATCAGCTCCCTTGAAAGTCCATGGCCCAGTTTACATGGTGAATTGAATACTAAGCATGAGTTATTAGCTCACACAAGTGGTATCTTTCTTTCCATGTAGCCTGGTTTGGATGAAAACAATAATTCTGTCATCCAGGCTCGATGCCAAGAGCAAAGATTCCTTGAGGGCTATCAAATTGGCATTTGCCTACTAGATTTAGCAGTAATTAACAAGAAAGCATTATTTGCAATAATGTGTTCAACGCACAGTAGTAGCCCATAGTAATGCATTATCTCTAACACAGGGGAGTTTAATTTAATGGTCAATTATGTACCTCCTGTTTAGAAACTAATTCTGGTGACCAGTCATAGCTTGCTTTCTGTTAATGGCACCACCATGCTTCTAGTCCCGCAGGCTCAAAATCTTGGAGTATATTTGACTCTTCCATTTCCTTAACCATCTATAGTTAACCAAACACCAAATAGTAAGAATTCTTACTTCCTGTCTCTTCTCTCTGTTTCTCCCTTTCTATTCTCATTCTACTATCTAAATGATCTCCCTACCTCTAGTCTTTCCCACCTTCAATCCATTCTCTTTGCAGCCAATAGAATCACCTAGATGCACTCATCTCCATCTCACAGAAGCTATTCATCAAAAAACAGAAACAAGACAAAACAAAAGAAAACCTGAGGTGTCATCTCCTAAATATGGACTTTCCTAATATCCCTTTTCCACTTATTAGAATCACTTTCTAAAATTACTTTGTGTAATTTTATGGATGCTTTGAATTTACCTACTTGTCTGAATGAAAAATCCATCAAGTACCATAGAATCTCCATGACAGTGGGAACTATTTCATGTTTGTTTGTTTTTTACCCCTAGCATCAGGTGTGTGAGATATTTAATAAACATTTGTAGAATCATTTATTTTTATTGCTTTACAGATATGGAAACAAGCCTAAAGATAATCTGGCTCTATGGGACTATTTTATGGATGAGAAAACTGAAGCCTAGAGGAGATAAGTAAGTGACTTGCCCAAGCTAATTATTAACAGAACTGAGAGCAGAACACATAAGCCCTGCTCCTAGCACAATGTTCAGTCTATTTCATCGCAGTTGCCCCTGTGATTAATCTTTCTACAGGACAGCTTTGGTCACCCCAGACATTACAGACCCTCACCATCTATATAATAAAATCCAAACTCTTTAGCCTGAAATTCAAAGCACTTCACAATCGGGCCCCAGCCTGTCTTGCTATCCTTGTCTCTCACCATATCCATATAGTGGAATCCTCCACTTGAGTTAAGATTTTTATGTACTAAGAATGTACCCTGGAAAAGTACTGCGTGCAAGACCTTCCTTCTGATCCTGCTTCTGCCATTAGTTAGTAATGGGTTCAAGAACCAATCGCCTTCCCTCTTATTTGGACCTCAGTTTCTTTGTCTTTAAAAGAAAAGGGTTATACTAAATGATGTGCAAGGTACCTTCCAGCAGTGACATTCTACAAGTCTCTGATTCCTATTTGTTTTTGCTCATGCTGTTCTCCTGTTCTCAAGGCCTTTCCTCAATTCAACAATTCATTACATTTCAACAAATATTTATTAGGTCCCTGCCATGTACCAGGCACTGTATCAGGCGATGGAGACATAAAAACAAAAATATATACAAATTAATACATATAAAAATACAAGTGTGTGTGTGTGTGTGTGTGTGTGTGTGTGTGTGTGCAAAAAAATCTTTTGTTCCTGGGAGTTTATATTCTACAACAGGTAAGTCAAGAAATCAATGTAACCTAATTTGAAGAAGGAGAGAACAGAGGGAACAGAAAGAGATCTGGGTGGCAAGTGGCACCTTTGTTAAGCTTTGCTAGAAAACATAGATTAGAAGACATAAGTGAGAGAATATTTCAGGCATAGGGGAAAAAAAAAGAAAACTTCTACGTAAAGACCTGAAGGAAGAAAGTAGAAGGTTAAGCCCACAGCCAAGCAAGAAGGCCAGCCTGGTTGGAAAGTAACATGCTCAAAGAGAGAATAATAATGCCTAGCGTCTGGAAGTACTATTAAGTCTGGAAAGGTAGATGGAAGCTATCTTTTAATTTTCCCAAACCCACTTATTTCTACTGCCTTCCCTCGGTTAATTATTTCTTTCCTTTTTTTTTTTTTTTTTTGCACATAGCTTGATTCATACATATTTGTTTACTTACTATCTCCTCCGTTAAATTGTAAGCTCCATGAGGGCAGTGACTGTCTTTTGCCTCTTTTTATACGCCCAGTGCTTAGCACAGTGCCTGGAATGTAGTAGATGCTTGGTGTTTGTTGACTGGTTAACATTATAGGGGCTTTAAATGTCAAGGGAAGGAGTCTGTAACTTATCTCAAAGGCAATAGGCAACCACTGTGACTTTTTAACTAAGTAGGGGAAGAGTCCCAAGTTTTTCTAACTCCAGTTTACATCTCACATCTCCCCTTGTTGCTTCAACTAGAAATTATCTCTTTTCCTGAAGTTCTGTATTGCTAATTGTTTATGACATCTATTTGAACCTTATTACGTACTACATTAATTGCATTTTCATGAACGTATGACTTATTCCACCTATACTGTAAACTTTATGAGCACAGGGATTAGGCAATTCATCTTGTATTCCCCCCCATTGCCTAGCACAGTACCTGGCATGCATAAAGTGCTTAATAAATGCTATTTTAAAAAGTTAATTTCTCATTTGTCCAACTTCACTTTCAAAAATGAACACAGCAGTAAGTTTTTTGCATAACGTCTCTCAGTCCTTTTATCCCCACATCTAAGAGAAGACGTTTATAAGTAACAAAATCATAATATTAAAATCCTGGTCATTTTATTCATATTAGGCCAATGGTAATTAAAAGGGAGCAAATGACTAACAGTAGGAGTAATATAAGGTGTGCATTAGGGGCTTAGGAAAAGTGGGTTACCTCCTTAGCAGCTCCATTAGGGATGTAACAACTTTAGAAGCCTAATCTACTGTTAACACATGTGCATCTAACTCCCAGTTGCAGTAATGAGATTTACACATTTACTGTGATGGCAGACTAGATCTATTACTGCTTAAGTACTTGGGGAATGCCTACAGTACAACCATCTTAGCCTCTGTTAAGTGAATTTGACACAAGAGGATGAGGAACAGCTTCTCCATTCTCATTATGAGGTAACAGATGAACTTTCCTAACATCTAATTTTTTTAGCTTAATTTCATTTGTCTAAACCTTTTGTCTGACGAGATGCCACTCTTGAATCAATTTTAACTCATTCTTCACAGAGTATATGCCCTCCATTCTCTTTATTTCCCTGCCTTTCTGGGATGCTGTTACTTAGTGGGGTTTTAAATAGTCACTCAATTCAAATATTATGTAGTTTCCTAAAATTATTTCCCTAGACCTTCTCCTAGATTTTGGAAAATGGATGTTATCAATAATGAAAACAAGTCAAACCTATTTACAAGCCATTTTAAATGCACATTAGGCTTTCTCTTGCCTTTGGTTACTGATCTCAGTGCTCTTTCTTTTAATGTCTTAGATCACGCATGGCTAATTCCGCATTTACATCCTTATCTACAGATTTGTGCTGAGACTTGTTTGCCCTTTTCCAGTCAGGAATTAACATTTGTGTCAAGTATCACCTTATTCTTTATTTGTAGGAAGTTTGATTCACTGCTTCAGCATAGCTCTGGCTGATGGAAGAATTTTCTGTTTCTGAAGACATATAAGGTATAACCTGGAATGGTGTGAGGGTGGAGGGGTGAGAGGTTGGAGTGGCATGCCCTCCAAAACAAGGACATCTTTTGCTTCCCTCCTTCCCTTCTCTGGACAATCTAGTTATAGAATTTTAACTATGAAACTTTCAGTAAGCCCCATGAAAAGCCATTTACTTTATAAGTTGTTAGATAAAACACAAACAAGGGACTAGGCACCAATTACCAAGAGATATATTTGAAAGGGAGCTCCCTTCATTAAATCATTCCTTGGATAATTGGGTAAATCTGTGATTTCATCCATATGGATCTTCTCTTTATAGAGGCAGAATGTAACCCTTCCTTTCCTTTTCCCCTAAGAAATCTTATCTAGGGACTGACTTCATTTGATCAATATCAGAAATGAGGCGAAATCAAATTAAAAAAATGGACAAACCCAGACACTTACTAATTTCAGTAGCTATGATCGTTATGTTGTGCCACATAGTCGTCTCTCGGTCGAGGGGTGTTGCCAATGTTATCCTCCCATCTTCTGCATTAATGTTGAACTGTCTCTCAAGGTCAGTGTGCCGATCAATGGAAAACCTACAAAATGGACATCTTTGTAATCTACTTAAATATGTTTATATGAACTGTACATACTGTAGCAGGCTTTAAGTAATCCTCTGAGAACCATAGTTATGAAGCCAAATGAATTGAGAGGCTCAGTGGCCTAATCATTTATAAGACAAAATGACTGACTGAGACTTAAGAAACTTAATAATTATTGTCCAAGGAGTAATTAGCTGTATACTCAACATGAAGGTCATAAAGTGCCATCAGGTTCAGTAGGTAGCATCTTTAAAAACGGATGCTGATGAAGAGTTAATTAGACAATCCATCAAGTTTATTGGACAGCTTATATAGTATTTCTTAGCAACTGCTAATGATTGTAGCACAGTACATGCAACCCCAAAGTAGGATGGGCCTCATGATTATTGATATCAGTCCTAGAAATAGGTTCCTTGCCAAAGAACTTCTATTTATCAGAGAATGCCTTCCCCTACCTTCCCCCAGAATATATTATGTGTTTCTGCCTGGGCCCTTGGGGAGGGGGAGGATGTAATAAATGATTCCCCATTCACTAGCAAAAGATTTTAGGAAGAATTAATAACATTCCGTTCTAAAATAGCACCCAACTCGATCTCCTATCCTATTGGACTCCCATTTACACGTTACATATGCATAGGCAGATTAACAAGAAATCTAGTCTTGAGACTAAATTCTTCAGATTGAAATTTAAATGTAGCCATGACAGAGGGTTCATAGAATCACAGTCTGAGAAATAGGTAATTTATTAAGATGTTTAGTGGAATATAGCAGCCACTGCAAGATCCCTACCAAGGGGAAATCAAGACTCTATCTGAAGACCTCTAGAGATGGGGAGCTCACTACCTTCCAAGTCAACCTATCACAAATTTAGACATCCGTAGCTGTTAGAAGATTTTTTTTACAGGAACCTAAAATTTACTTCTATATAACTTCCACCAATGACTTCTGGTTCTATGTGGAGCCAAATAGTTAGCATAGTTGCTTTTCCACAGGACAATGCTTAAATTATTTGAATGCTAAACTTCCCCCACTTGATTCTCATGTCTTAATCTATAGCTATAGCACCTGGCTCATTGCACACATCTGAATATCTTTTAATTTCACAAAGTACCATCTAGAAGTGAAGACAAAACTACTCTCTGTTGCTACTCTCTGTTTAAGAACCCTTAGTGTCTCTTCTCTTGTCTCTAGAATAAAACAACAAACTCTTTAACTTGACATTTAAAGCCCTTCCAGTCTGGTTCCAGACCATCTTTCTAGATTTATCTCACATTATTCTCCTTCACACACCTGATATTGGAACCAATGTAGGTTACTTTTTCCCCCTAAAATCAGAATTTCATTACCAGTCTCTATCTTCTCTATACAAAATGTAGAGCACACTCACTCCACATCTTCACCTCATAGAACCCTTAGCTTTTTTCAAGTCTCAGCTCATATGACAGTTTCTATTGGATATGCTTTGTGTTTTCCTGATCTTCCAGATAGAAGTGTTTTCTTTTCCTCAAATTACCAATATATATAGAAAGACAGATATATTTATACGCCTGAGAATACATACATTTATATAATTTATTTATATACATATATACATACATATATACATATATATATATATATATATATATATATATATTGACAAGTTATACCCCCAAAATAACACTCTAGTCACTAGAGGACAAGGACTTTTTTCTTCTTGTATGCAGAGAATCTAATATAGTGCATTCTTCATAGCAGGTACTTAATAAATGTGAGTTGGATGGATGTGTCTTATGAGGATTAAATGAGGTAATACTTGTAAACAACTTATCACCACATATTGCACATAGTAGGCACTTAATTCAAGTTTGCTTTGCTTTTCTCCTTTTCCTCTTTCCTCCCTTCTTTCTTCTCTCCTTACATCTCTCCTTGTCTTCCTTCTTTCCTCCCTTCTCTCTCACATCCTCCCTCCTTTCCTTCTTTTCTTTCTTTCTTTTTTCATCCCTTCCTCTCTCTATCCATTCTTCCTTCTTTTGTTCCTTTCAAGAGGTTCCTTATTATTGCACTCCTTCATAAGAAAAGGTAACTGAGAAATGAAACTTTCCAATTGGTTAACACTTTAGCCTTTAATATAGCTCAGACACTGATTTGCCACAACACTGGCAGAAGTTTACACAATCACACTGAGAAGTCTATAAAGGGTTTGGGTTTTTTTTTTTTTTTTGTGGCTTTTCCCCCCCTTGGGTACTCAAGTCAATAAAGAGATGCATTCACAGTGTGCTCAGCAATTCCTAAGCATGATGGGATGAATTATGAATAATTTCAGCTTAAATTACTTGTCTTCCAGAGAAGGGAGGAGGAAAGACTTTTCTCAAAAGAATGGCAACTTGTTAGGACAGATACTGTTCCTGGGGAGGACTAGGCAACAGTTCTCTATATTTTCCTGACAAAGCACACATTAGTACAGCAATGAGGGTAACTACTGCAGAGCAAAGATAGGTGTGGAAGATCAGCTATTCTTCCAACCTCATGCATCATTAATACAGCTGCCAGCCAACTTTGCAATCTGATTTTTTTTTTGCTACAGTACTGATATTGTAAAGAAAACAAGACGCATGTATACATATACATGGGCAGATATATGCATACACACAGAAGGCAATTTCCTAAATGTCATAAGGACCTAAGGATGGGACTAGAAATGCTGTATATTAATTCTAAATCCACAGCATTGTATTAAGAAATATTATAACTATTGTTTCCTCTTAAAAATTCCCTTATTTATTCCATTTATCATCTATCTTTGCACCTATCATCTATCTTTGTACCTATCATCTATCTTTGTACCTTCATATATTTATTTCTCTACCTTTGTGCCTATCATCTATCTACCTTTGTATTTATTATCTGTCCTTGTAGCTATTATCTATCTGTCTGTCTTTCTATCTATCTATTTATCTATGTCTATCTTTGTATTTATCATCTATATTTATATTATTATCTATCTATTTTCTATCTATCACCTATATCTATGTCTGTCCATTTGATTGGATATTTATTTTGGTGGTAGTTAATATCTATTTAGAAATGTCTGAATTCAAAGATATAATGTGGACAGCAGCAAGAGCAACACCTCACATTGATTTGCCTTTTCCAATGACGGAGAATCAGTGTAAAGTAATGAATGAGGAACAGCTACAGAGACAGGAAAACCTGGGTTTAGTTCAACATCTGACACATATTGATCATGGGATCTGGGGTAAGTTGCTTGTCCTCAGTGCCCCAGGCAACTCTCTGAGACTCGAAGCTGCAGAGAAGGTGATGATTTTCTTTGGCAAAGGGAGTTTTCTCATCAGATTTCCCTCTGTCATAGGTCCAGCTCCCATCTCATCAAAGCCTCCAAAACACTTCCCTGTGGGGGTGAGGATGTTACTGATGCTCATTGGCATAGTTCATATTCCTTCAGAGTGTTAAGGTTTGCAAAGTGCTTTCCTTAAGAAAATCCCACAAGATAGTTAGTGAAGCATTTTATAGATGAGGAAAACTGGGGGTCCAGAGAGGTTGTAACCTACATAAGTCATCACATAAAAAAAGATAACTATATTTTCTCCCTCAGTATAATATCCTTTCATTTCACCAGATTGCCTATTGCATAATAATATTATTTTAATTACAATTAATTATACTAATTTTAAAATTAATTGAGTAATTACTATTATTATTGTTATATTAATCAATAAAAATATTTATTGAGTGAATACTCTGTGCTCAGCATTGGGCCAAGATTGTGGGTATAAATATCAAAAAATGCAAAATAGTTCTGCCTTTGAAGAGCTTTCATTCTAATTAATAGAGGCAACATATATAAGGAAATGAAGGTTGAGGAGACATGTATTATCTGAGAAGTCTCAGGGCTAGTGACTGAAAACTAAGGGTACTTCATTACCATGTTCTCTCTAGGAATTATATAGTTGATTAGATAACTGTGTCCAGAGTTAGAGGTGGGATGAGGATGGGCTAGAGGGATGGTAAGTGAGGAAGGAAGACTATGGAGTCAGCACAGCATGAAGAGGAGTAGAAAGCATCGTGATGGGGTCTATGTCTGGTCTGGCCAACCCTAAGTAATGCTCATTGAGCTAGAACTGCTGGCGATTATGAGATAATGTGACTAATAATGAGTCAAGTCAAGAAGCATTTATCAAGTACCTATTATAAGCCAGGTGGAGGGCAGTTAGGGCAGTAGATAGAGTACAGAGATTGGAGTCAGAAAAACCCATCTTCCTGAGCTCAAATCTTGCCTCAGACACTTACTAGTTGTATGACCCTGTTTGCCTCAGTTTCCTCACCTGCAAAATAAGCTGGAGAGAGAAATGGCAAACCACTCCAGTATCACTGCCAAGACAACATCAAATGGGGTTACAAAGAGTTGAGTCACAAAGATTGAACCGCAGCAACAACAAATGTGTCAGGCATTGTACTAAGAGCTAGAGATACAAAGAAAGGGGAAAAAATAATGACACATTTGCATCTTGGCTTACAGTTTATAAAGTGTTTTATTTGACCCTGGCTTGTACTTGCACTGCATGTGACCATATCTAATCATGCTTACCCCTCAGTGTCCAGATCTTTAAAATGGCAACAAAACATATACAGTTTCCCTCACAGGATTGTTGTGAGGAAAGAACTTTGTAAGTTTAAAGTATAGCATACATATAAGCTGTTATAATCATCATCATTATTTGTAAGAATAATTCCCCAGAAATGACCTATTCCAATGCTGCATCTTGTTGTGGAGGGTACATAGAACTCTCATATGCAAATCTATCTAAATACAAGCTCTGGTAGGTGCTCTAAAGTCAGAAAGTTCACCAGGACATCCAACAGTTATAGTCTTCTAGACTTTGTCATAGATCAATTTAATGGAGGCCATTTCTATAGGATTAATATGGATGGCCCTTCTCACTTAAGCTGTCAGTATTATTGACATAGAGTTAGCCAATATATAGTATCTGACAGATAAAAACATGGATTCTTGAAATAGTTTTCACTGATTCTTACAGTAACCTGTGATATCAGTCTTTACAGATAAAAAAAATGATTATCCATTTACATTACTTCATCATCACCAATTGAATGAAATTTTAACTTTTCCTTGACAGAGAGGCAGTTTAAATGTATAAACAAGTAGGGAAGGGACATGACATATTGGTTTTAATTGCCCCCTCCATAGCTTTTACAAGAGGCAGGTATATTTTTCTCATTTTTTCAAGTACCAATTCATGACAGATTTTATGGGCTGAGTCATAAGAATTTATAAATTCAGCTATAAATACAGCCCTTTAGTAAGATCAGAGGTAAGGATGTCATAATATTACTAGATTATACAACAGAATGAACTTGAAGGAAAAAGTAGTCCATTTAAAATTCAGCTTAAAGCCTAGCTCAACTGTTTGGAGAAGCCCCTTGTTGCTTGTAGAAATTGCACACAAGGTCATGCCTAATAACCATTGTGTTAATAACTGCAGAACATAGCACAGCATCCAAAATTGGAGTAGAGGTTGTGGTCAACATTCCATATGAAGTGTGTGTGTGTGTGTGTGTGTGTGTGTGTGTATGTACGTGTGTGTATATATATGTAAAACAGGGATCATCAAACCTTCCATGCCTTTCTCAGAGTTATTCAAGGATCAGATCCGATAAGCTAGGTAAAGTGTTTGTAAATAAGAAGGGTCATCCATCATTGTCATTTCAAACTTTGGGACTGTTGCTATTGACTCCGCCACCCCAACATTCAATAAATGCCAGTGGCTCTCCCAATTAACTACAATATTGAATATAAAATCTTGCTTAGAATTTAAAACTTTCCCCTAAACAACCTGGTCCCTTTCTACCCTCTCAGTCTTCTTACATCTCATTTCCTTATACATAGTCTATGGTCCAGTGACAATGATTTTCTTAATGTTTATCCCACACAACATTCTGTGCTGGACTCTATGTCTTTTCACTAGCTGTCCCCCATTTCTGGAATGCTACTCCTCCTCACCTATGCTTACTTGCTTTACTAGTTTCCTCCAAGCCTCAACTCAGATTGTGTTCACCCCCTCCCAAGTCTGCTGATATCTTCTCTCTGAAATGACATCACATCTATATTATGCACACATGTATGTATGCATGTACATAGATATTCCTTTTCATGTCATCTGCCCCCATCAGACTGTGAAATCCTTAGGGCCAAGAAATATTTTCCCTTTCTTTTTATTCCCAGTACCTACCACAAAGCAGGTACATGGTAAGCTTAATAAATGATGACTGATAAAACCTTTTATTTCATCTATAAACCTGAACTGAAAACCTCACCCATGCTGATGAAGATCTGCAAATCATTTTAAAATTGTAGTAATAGTAATATGTATATTACATTTTACATATATAATCTCATTTGATCTTCACAAATCCATAAAGTAAGTGTTATTATTTTTCTCTGTTTTGCAGATGAGGAAGCTGAACCTTAGGCTAATTGACATGCTCAGGGTCACACAGTTGGTAAGAAACTTCTGTATCCTATGTCCAACGTTTTGTCACCATGTAAGGACCACAGTTTTAAAGAGCTGCCTGAAGCATTTAATGCTTAAATGGGCTGCCCATAGCCACCTGGACAGTGTGTCTCAGAAGCAACTTGAACACAGATTTTCCTGACTCCTAAACTGACCCCATAATCTATTACACCATGCTTCCTCTGCAAATTATATGTGGAGAAAATGGACTTCTTTGATTATGTTAAATATTAATGCACTCAAAGCAACCGTTACACTACTAGAAAATGTCCACTATGGTTGACAAGATGCTATAAAAAGCTGAATTGCAGGGCTTGTGGCATTCACTGAAATCCGATATTCACATTTGCATAATTTGTATTTTCCCATAATTTACACCATGTTTTCTTACACGTAATACATGGCCTGTGTCAAACCATAGGGAACAACTTAGACTGCAGGCCATGCAAATCACATGGATTTCTCCAATGTACTTTGTAAATCCCTCCAAGGTGCTATGAAATTAACACGTGAAAGAGTCTAAGTGTTGGTGCCTTGTTTAGAGATATATGCTTACCCTAAAGCTACCCCATAGACTAGGCTATGTATAGAGACCCTTACTACAAAAATAAATGACAGATTTGCAATTTGTCAGCATGAGAATTTGATCCAAAGAGGAAGATTTCAATCCTTCTGTTACTAAGTAAATAACTGATAAGAATTTCCAGAAACAAACAGAAGTTAAGTGACTTCCCCAGGATCCCACATCTAATGAGCATAAGCAGGATTTCATCCCAGGTCAACCTTATCCAAAGCCTAGTCCTTTATTTATTAAACATAGCTAGATCACAGATTTTGAATAATTCATAGTTAATACCTTCACATAAGAAAGCAGTTAATAGATGGCAGAGTACATGTCAGGACCCAGATCAACTTTCCAAACATTCCCTTCAAAATAACTTTAAAATATTGTCTCAAATCAAATTTTGGAATGACAGAGTCAAAAAAAGGTCAGAGGGAGACATTTTTCCAGCCTAAGACAATTTGGAAGGTCTGCAGGAGAGGGCTCTAATACTGAAGTGGACATAGGCCTGGAGCAAGGCAGAAGTACCAGCCAGTGGTAGGCCTTGAAGGCAGTCACAACAGAAGCAGTAGCAGTTTGGGGAACTAAGGTAGAGTAAGAAGGTCAGATAACAAATCAGAAAGAGAATACAAGGAGCCCTTTACTGGCACCAGATGCACCTTGCACATTTTGGTAGGTAACTCTATTGCCCATAAGGATTTCTGGGTGGCAGTTCCTCTCCAGGATGGAGGGGAGTGCTTGTGATCAGTCAGAAAGGAGCAGAGGCCCTGATCACAGTGAAGGACAAGAAGAGCAGTACTTAGAGCTGCATAAGAGCAGGGGCCTTCTTGAATAAAAACCAGAGTGAAGACCAAGAACCATACTTTTCCCAATATAATTCCTTGAAACCAACAAAAACTTGCAAACCTCCCCCAACTAGCTCTGAAAACAGCCTGAAGTTTGATACAATATCTTCCCACCCCCAAGTGAGCAGGGCCCAATTTTAACATAATGTTCAAAGTGAAGAAATAGGCTGGGAAAATGAGTAAACAACAAGAACAACAAAGAACTTGACCATAAAAAGCTACAATGGTGGCAAGGAAGACCAAGGTACAAACTTAGAATAAAACAATGTGAAAATAGTTACATGAAAAATCTCAAAGAAAAATGTTAATTAAAACCAAACCCAGCAAGAATTCCTAGAAGACTTAAAGAGATAAGAATAGAAGAGGGAAAAAAATAGAAAAAAAAGACAGGAGAGTGATGCAAAAAAATTACAAAAAAGGAAATTAACAACTTGGTAAAGGAGGTACAAAAATTATGAAAAAAATCACCTTAAAAACAGAATTGATCTAATATTAAAAGAGATACAAAAATTTACTGAAGAAAAGAACTACTTAAAAAGTAGACTTGGCCTAATGGGAAAAGAGGTATAAAAGCTCACTGAAGAAAATAATTTATTAAAAATTAGAATTGGGCAAATGGAAGTCATGAGATTTCAAAAAACAATAAAATGGGGGGGGGAATGAAAAAATAGCATAAAAAGTGGAAGATCTTCTTAGAAAAATAAATCAAGGTGAGTTATACTAAGAATTATTGGACCACCTGAAAGCCATGATTCAAAATAAATATGCTAGACATCAGATTTCAAGAAATTATCAAGGAAAACTGCCCTAATATGTTAGATCCAGAGAGAAAGATAAAAATTGAAGGAATCCACCATACACCACCTGAAAGAGACCTCAAAATTACAACTTCCAGGAATAGTATAGCCAAATTCCAGAGCTCAAATAGAAAATATAGCACACAGCTAGAAAAAAAAAATAACATTCAAATATCATGGAGTCACAGTTAAGATCACACAAGATTTAACAGCTTTCATTTCAAAGGAGTAGAGGACTTGGAATATGATATTCCAGAAAAAAAGGACCTAGGCTTACAACCAAGAATAACCTAGCCAGGAAAACTGAGTATAATCCTTCAGGGGGAAAAGTGGATATTTCATGAAATGGAGGACTTCTGAGCATTTCTGATTAAAAGACCAGAGCTGAATAGAAAATATGATATTCAAACAGAAAGGTCAAGAGAAGTATAAAACTGCAAACATGAAAATAAGCATGATGGACTCAAATGAACTTAAACTGTTTGTATTTTTACATGGAATGATGTTACATGTAACTTCTAGGAATTTTATTATTATTATTAGGGCAGAAAGAAAGAGTTTCTATAGTCAAATGGCATGGGTATGAGTCAGTTATGTTTGGAATATCTCCACAAAAGGAATATAGTGATGAGAAAGAGGGATGCAATGGGAGAAGGGGGAAGGGAGAAGTAAAATGGGGCAAATTTTCACATATAAGGGAGGTAGGAAAGGAAGAGTTTTTCATTTCAGTCATTTCAATCATGTCCAACTTTTTGTGACTCCATTTAGGATTTTCTTGTCAGATATTGGAGTGGTTTGCCATGAGGTAAACATGGTTAAGTGACTTGCCCAGCATCACAGAGCTAGTAAGTACCTGAGGCCTGGCACTCTATTCACTGGACTACCTGTCTTGTAAATAACTTTTATAGTAGAGCTTTAATACTGGAGGAAGAAATGGGAAGTGGGGCGGCAGGCAATACTTGTACCTCTCCTTCATCAGAATTGGTTCAAAGAGAGAATATGTATATACACACACACTTAGTTGGGTATAGAAGTTTCTCTCACTCAATAAGGAAATAGGAGAGAAAAATTTAAGACATATTGAGGTGGAGGGGATGATTAGGAAGAGGACAGTTTGGGCATGGCAGTGATCAGAAGCAAGACAGACTTTTTAAAAAGGACAGAATAAAAAAAGAGAGGATAGGGGCGGCTAGGTGGCTCAGTGAGTAGAGCACCAGCCCTGGAGTCAGAAGGACCTGAGTTCGGATCCGGCCTCAGACACTTAACCCACACAAACAAACAAAAAAAAAACTAGCCGTGTGACCTTGGGCAAGTTACTTAACCCCAATTGCCCTAAAAGGGGCAGCTAGGTGGCGCAGTGAGTAAGAGCGCCGGCCTCAGAGTTGGGATGACCCGAGATCGAATGCGGCCTCAGAAAATGAGCACCCACACACAAATAATGACTAGCCGTGTAACCTTGAGCAAGTTACTTAACCCCAGTTGCTAAAAAAAAAAAAAAAAAGAGAGAGGATAAAGAGAAGGATATGGAGGTAAATTCAGTCAGTGATCATAACTGTGAATGTGAATGAGATGAACTAATACATAGAATGGAAAGGGATGACAGAATTGATTGGAAACTAGAAATCAACAATATGTACACAAAACACACACCGGACAGAAAGACACATAGGAAGTTGAAATGAAGGACTGCTTCAGTTCAAGTGAATAGGGCAGGTGCAGCAATCATTATCTCAGACAAAGGAAAAGCAAAATTAGACCTAATTGAAAGAGATAATCAGGGAAATTACCTTTTGCTGAAAGGTACTGTAGATAATAAAGTAAGATCAAATAATTTTATAGTCAGTTTCTCTGATAAAGGCCTCATATCCTAAATATATAGGGAACTAAATGAAATTTATTAAAAATGAGAGTCATTCCTCAATTGATAAATGGTCAAAAGATATGAATAAGTGGTTTTCAGAAGAAGTAATCAGAGCTACCTATAACCATACAAAATAAATGTTCTAAATCACCATTGATTAGAAAAATGCAGATTAAAACAACTCACATCTATCAAAAGTGACAAATGCTGAAGGGGATGAGGGAAAATAAGTGTATTATTGAATTATTGGTGTAGTAGTAAACTTGCTAACTATTCTGGAGAATAATCTAGAACTATGAAAAGGGCTATAAAACTGTGCATATCCTTTGACCCAGCAATATCACTTCTATGTATATATCCCAAAGAAGTCAAAGGAAAAAGGAAAAAGACCTACATGTTCAAGAATACTTATAGTAATTCATTTCAGGAAAGCAAAGAATTATAAATTGAGGGCATGTTTATGGAGTCATGGCATATGATTGGGTTGTAGTACTACATGCTATAAGAAATGATGAGGGGAGGGGCAACTAGGTGGTACAGTGAATAGAGCACTGGCCCTGGAGTTAGACGGACCTAAGTTCAAATCCGGGCTCAGACATTTAACACTTACTAGCAGTGTGATCTTGGGAAAGTCATTTAACCCCAATTGCCCCTCCAAAAAGGCAAAAAAAATGATGATGAGGGGGTGGTTTTAGGGAAAAAATAACAAGAACAAAAAAGCATGGTAAGACTTATAGGAAATGAAGCAAAATGAAGTGAGAAGAACCAGATCATTGTGCACAGTAACAGTAATGTTTTAATAATGATAGACTGTGAAAGACTAGACTATTCTGATTGATACAGAGATCCAAGGCAATTCAAAAAGTCCCATGATAAAAATTACTATCCACCTCTGGGGAGAGAAGTGATAAATTCTGAGTACACATTGAAGTATAAATTTCTCACTTTCTTTAATTTTTATTGCTTCTTTTGTGATATGGCTAATAGGGAAATATGTTTTGCATGATTTCATGTGTGTAATTGATATATTATTTGCCTCCTCAGTGGGTGGGGGAGGAATGGAAGGGAAATAGAGAATCTGGAACTTAAAATTAAAAAAAAAGTTAATATGATATTTTTTTAAAATAAAGTATTTTATAACTTTATACTCCAGAAGGCTCTAAGTGATGCCTGGTTTTAATAAAGAATTTAATGGCAATTTTATAATAGTATGGTACAATTCTGTTGCTATTAAAACAGGATTACAATTTTTAGTGACTTTTAATGTACCCCTGTTGCCTGTGGTCAAAATCTCTTATCTTTCTTACATTATGTATGTGTACATTATATATGTGTGTATATATATATGTGTATGCACACATATACAGATAAAAAGTATGTACACAAATATATACAAATCCATAAATGTGTACTGCATATACACACATGCAGACTTCACAGAAAGGTTTCTTAGTAGCTCAATGTGCTTGAATATCCGCTTGTGAGAAGGAGAAATATATTAATTTTTATTGACATGACATTTTCCAAGTATATTGATTGCATGGCTAAAAGATTTTCTGACCTCAAAAGATTTTCACTCTGTCCAAATTGTAAGCAAAGAAAAGGAAGACAGATTTTTCAAATCACCAAACAAATATTTATAGGAATAATAATGATTAATCACATGTCTGTGTAGCTTTATAATTTGCAGAGAGTTCCTAACCACAATCTTATTTGGTATGTAGTATAAATATTATCTCCATTTTACAAACCAGTCAGGAAAAATTAGAATGAAGTGTCTTGGCTAAAGTCTGATGGTTAAGAAATGGCAGAGGGAGACCAAAGTCATCCAATTCTGAATCCAATGCTCTTTTCACTGCCTTTTCCCCTTTTTACCACCTGTGTGATCAGAGGTAAGAAAGTCCCTTTACCTGCCTAATCATCATGTTCTCCATCTCTAAAGTGAGCAATTAGACTGAATAATCATAAGATCCTTACTTATATTAAGCCCTCCCAGGAATGTTTCAAAATCAGGTTTCAGATGTCTATAGACTAATTGTCTTTAGGGAGTTACATAGAACTTTACTAGTTCTTGGTTAAATGGATGATTCTTATGCAAAGCCGGTTCTTCTTGCTTTGAAAGAATATGGATAATAGGCTAACTTATAGGTAGATGGTATAGTGGTAGAGAACTGGACTTGTGATAAGGATATTTTGTTTTTACCTATTAATTCTCCAGGAAAATATTGAAGACTACAACTTACAAATTACAGAGCTGCATAGCTGAGGGTGAGGGGAGTGTTTCCACACTGGGAGTTCCCTGAGTAATAAAAATTCTTTCTTTAAAAACTATGGTGGTGTATTCCACAATATTGTGGATGTGGCCTTCATCCTCCACAAAGGTTCTTTTCTGATCCACCACTGCATTGGGCAGTGTATCCTACTATGAATAAGAAGACCAAAAGAAACCAGGTCCTGCCCTCAAGCAGCTGAAAGTCTTTGGTATTCAAGTCTAATTTGGGTAATGTACCATTGTCTGTACTTATTATTCTTTGAATTTTCTAGCTTGCTTTTTGTTATAGTCCAAATGTGTCTAAATAGCATAGTATTCTGAAAGACAGATGGTTTTATTACCAATCTTTTTGTAACTTTGGAAATAAACAAAAAGGTCCACTATGAATCCTAAGCCATTTTTTTTTGTTGTTTTTTACTTGTGTCTGACACTCTTTCATTTCATTTGGGAATTTTTCTTGGCAAAGATGCTGCTTCACCATTTCTTTCTTCCTCTCATTTTACAGATGAAGAACTGAGTGAAAAATAGTTAAGTGACTTCGACAGTGTCACACAACTAAATGTCTGAGTTCAAATTTGAGCTAAAGGGATAGATCTTCCTGATTTCAGGTTTGGCACTTTTAATCCACTGCTATCTAGCTATCACCAAAGTATTACACACACACACACACACACACACACACACACACACACACACACACACACACATATCTTTTGTTAACTCTTCAAATTCTTTCTTGTCTGACCACATACAATAGGAATTCTTTCTTCCTTTTTGTGTTATGATTCTTTTGTCAATGTGTAGTTAACACAAAACATTTCCATAGTAGGTATATTGTGAAAGACTAACTATATTTCCCTCCATCCTATCTCACCCCTCACTTATTCTATTTTCTGCTTTGACCCTGTCCCTTTTCAAAAAAGTTTGCTTCTAACTACCCTCTCCCTCAATCTGCCCTTCCTTCTATCATCCTTTTTCTTATTCCTTCCCCCCCCCGCCCCCGCCATTTTCCTGTAAGGTAACATACCCAACTGAGTGTGTATGTTATTACCTCCTTAAGCCAAATTCAATGAGAATAAGGTTGTCCCATTCCCTTTTACCTTTCTGCTCTTCCCCTCCATTGTAAGTTTTCTCCTGCCTATTTTATATGAGATAATTTACCCTAATCTATCTCTCCCTTTCTCCTTCTCCCAATAAATTCCTCTCTCACCTCTTAATTTTATTTTTAGATATTTTCCCTTCATATTCAACTCATCTGTACCATCTGTCTATATACACATGTACATACGTATGCACACCCTCACATATATATTTACACACACCTACACCTTCCTATATATATATATATATTCTCTTCAACTGTCCTCATACAGAGAAAAGTCTTATGAGTTACAATGATCCTTTTTCCATGTAGGAATGTAAACAATTCAATTTTAATAAGTCCCTTATGATTTCTTTTCCTTGTTTCCCTTCTCATGCTTCTCTTGCTTCTGGTATTTGAAAGCCAAATTTTCTGCTCAGCTCTGGTTTTTTCATGAAGAATGCTTGAAAATCCTCTATTTCATTGAAATACCATATTTTCCCCTGTAGCATTATACTCAGTTTTGCTGGGTATATGATTCTTAGTTTTAATCCTACCTCTTCTGACCTCTGGATATCATATTCCAAGCCCTTCAATCCTTTAATGTAGAAGCTGCTAGGTCTTCTTTTATCCTGATTGTGTTTCCACAATACTCAAATTGTTTCTTTCTGACTGCTTGCAGTATTTTCTCCTTGACCTGGGAATTCTGAAATTTGGCTATAATATTCCTAGGAGTTTGCTTTCGGGGGTCCTTTTCAAGAGGAGATAGAATTTTTTCAATTTCTATTTTGCCCTCTGGTTCTAGAATATCAGGGCAATTTTGCTTGATAATTTCTTGAAAGATGGTGTCTAGGCTCTTTTTTTGATCATGGCTTTCAGGTAGTCCAGTCATTTTTAAATTATCTCTCCTGGATCTATTTTCTGGGTCAGTGGATTTTCCAATGAGATATTTCACATTGCCTTCTATTCTTTTGTTTGGATCTGCTTTACAGTATCTTGATTTCTCATCAAATAATTAGCTTCCAGTTGCTCCAATCTAATTTTGACAGAATTATTCTCTTCAATGAGTTTTTGAAATCCCTTTTCAATCTGGCAAATTTGGCTTTTTAAGGCATTCTTCTCATTGTTTTTTTTTGGGGGGGCTTCTTTTGCCATTTGCGTTAGTCTATTTTTTAAGGTGTTATTTTCTTCAGTCAGACTGTTGACTTGCTTTTCATGATTTTCTTGCATCATTCTCATTTCTCTTCCTAATTTTTCCTCCATTTCTCTTATTTGATTTTCAAAATCCTTCTTGAGTTCCTCTTTGGCCCACAACCAGTTCTTATTTTTCTTGGGAGCTTTTGATTTAGGTGTTCTGACTTTGTTGTCTTCCTCCCATTCCATGCTTTGATCCTTTTTTTCCCGAAAAAGTAATCTATGGTACGATTGCATTTCCCATACTTGCTCATGTTGCTAGTCAATTACTTGACTTTTGAGCTCTTTGTCATGGAAGAACTCTGTTTTCAGAATGGAGAGAGCTTTGTCCCAAATCACTAGGATTTTTCAGCTGTCAGAGCAATTAGCAGGGCTCCTTACCTGCAGCCCCCACAGGCTCTGGCACTTGGCCACACACACCAGGACCTCCACCCAGCACAGTGATCCAGATCCAAGCCAGTGCAAGAGCAATTACCCTCTGAATGGTAGCTTGGTTCCCCTACAATCTGCAAGACATGCACTCCTGAGGCAGCCAAGTGGTGTAGATGACATGCCTCCACCACTACTCACCCCATGGGCAGGGGCTAGACGACACTCTTCCATCCACCCCTGTTCCAACACACAATGACCTTTTACTTTTTCTTTGGCGTTTATGGGTTGAGAAGTCTGGAAACCACCACAGCTGCTGATGCTTTGCTCTCCTGAAGTCTGCTCTAACCACTGTTGGTCGGGGCTGCCCTGGGGCCAAAACTCCACAGCTCATGCAGGGCTGGGCTCAGCTCCCATCATGCTGTGATAGCCCCTTCATGCCAGCCTGCTGGGCTGCCTTCAGCAAGATATTTGTTTCTCTCTATCACTTTGTGGATTCTCTAGCTCTAAAATTTGTTTAGAATCATTTTTTACATGAATTGGAGGAGGTGGAAGCTGGAGTCAAGGGGAAGTACCATTTCTACTCTGCCATTTTGTCTCAGCCCCTCTCCTCCCAAGAATTTTCTTTTAAATGCATGAAATATACATAAGTCTGCAGAGGAAAGCAATAATAAAGCAATATAGTATTTTTTTTAATTTAAAAAATTCATAAACACCAGGTTAAGATCTTTTCTTTCTAATTGTCCAGCTTCTGAAGCTCACTTTCTGTGACACCTTGGGTGAGTCATTTAACCTTTTTTAAATCTTCAGATATTGAGAGGATTAAGAAGCTCCTTCCTTGAGAATGATGACTGTCTTTAATTTTCTGTTTGTATCTCCAATGCTTTCCATTCATTCATCTATTCATTTCTTCTTTCATCACAGGTCCATTCCTTATCCCTATCCTGTCATCCAACTTTAATTTAAATAACAAAATTTCATGGAAAAGAATAAGATCTCAGATTGTTCCAATGACTTGAACAAGGTCACAGATCAGCTAAGTGATAGAGGTGGGAATTCAGGGCATTTACTTGGTTTTCTAGTATGGTCTTTCCAGTATAGCATTTCCTCTCCATTAGTTATGATATTTGTCATTGAAAAAAAAAAAAACCTTGCCCTATTGGTGACATCACAAATGTATTTCAGTATTTAATATGCACAACAAGACTTAGACCTCAAAGGGACCTTTGAGATTGTCTGACCCAACTTTCTCATTTGACAGATGAGGAAACAGAACCTAAAATGAGGTGACTCATCTAAGGCCATACCTATCTATGTTTATACAGATGGTGACTTGCAGAAAAGGGACTCAAACCTAGTTCTGCTGACTATAAATTTAGTCTCATGCAATATATCCCATTCCTGTGCTCTTTTCTCTATACTTGACACAGTTCTTGTCTCCTGCCATCCCTGCTCTCTTATAAATTTTGAAATCATCATTGCCCTTCAGTGACTCTACCTGTCAGAAGTAAGCTCCAGTATGGCCCCTTAATGCCCAGTTCCCATCTTTGGGGTATCCACATTGGCAATAGGATAGGTTTCTTAATTCCCAGCATGCCCAAGCACCCTGGATCCAATATTTTCTCCTCTGCTAAGGTACAGCTGTTTATCTCTGTCACTAAGAAACATGCCCTCTTGGTCAGGCATCCTAAGCTTGGGATGATTTACAACATCAGGTTTTTGATTCAGACCTCAGCATGAGAAGAGATAGGGAAGAGGCTCGTCTGGGAGCCTTCACTCCAAGAGATCTGTCATCATATTCCTTATTCTCCCATCATCAGAGAGCCAGAAACTTTGAAAAGCTGCAAATAATGCATAGCACTTCAATGACAATTCCAACCACAGGTTTTTCCAAGTGGTTGTATTCTCTTTTCTGATGGTTTCTGTGGGAAACATTTACCAATTTGTTTTTCCCCTAGAAGTAGTTAGTTACTCCATCATAATCAAATTGAGTAATAGCAGGAGATCTATCCTCTTTAAACAACATTATAGAATAGTGAGGAAGGTTTTTTTTTTCACTTCGTAAATACATCTTGAAACTTTAGAGTGGCATGAAAATAATATTTGTATATTAATATATATATAAATTATTATTCACTATTATATGATAACTAAAGTATTTAGCTATATTAAATGATTCATCAATGCTAATATAAATAATATACTATGTCCTGTTATATATTCCATATTCCAGGTTGTAGATAGGGGATAGTGGATCTGTTATTTTTCTTATAATTATTATTGTATTATTTTGGACAATACCCATGATTTTATTGGTATATGGAGTTTCAGGTGAAAAATGTTCTCTACCAAAGTGTATAAACACCTTCTTCACAATTTCTAGGCCTGAGAGATGTCTGGCACATGAACAGGTCAATGGACTTATCCAGGGTCATATAGTCAATAACAGAAAGGGAAACTGAACACAGATTTTCCTAAATGAGATAGTTCTCTTTCAACTGTGCTACCTGGTCTCTCCTTCCTCATTATTAAAAGGGTTAAATAATGCTGAATCACTGCTAAGTATTGGGAGGTTGGAGAAGAGATTCTAGTTCCAATGTTGACTAGCATATTTCCAGTGATGGTTGATATTCCTAATTCCCTTCAAACTCTAGATTTTTTATATGACAAATTAAATTTGAATGGATTGTTTTTCCATTGTTTTGCATTTAATTTTGATATTATATAGACATCACAAGTGAAAGTGGTCTTAAAGTGTATCATAAGGAATGGGACAAGAAACTCCTCCTTGCTGACTCCATATTCACCCAAATAATCTCACAATGATGATTTCAAAATTTATAGGAGGTCAGGGATGGCAGGAGACAAGAAATTTATTACTTACACTATTTTCACATATATTTTAATGGAAATAGGAATTTGAAGATATTCCCTACCCCTTAGTAGGCCTAAGAAAATTTGAAGACCTTCCCTGCCCTTAATAGTAATATAATAACATAGAGCCTTTCAGTGGGAGGAGCTTGCTGAAAAAGTGAAATAGGAAGGGTGGAGCAGGAAGAAGCTAAGCAGAGCATGCTCAGAGCTGGGAGCAGCCAGAGTGGAGGCAGAGCAGCTAGCATGAGTGAGAGAAGTACATTTTTCCTTAAGAGAGCCTGTTTTGTTTTGAAGGCCTGATGGAGGGAAGGCTTGGGGATGTTGGTGCTGGCTGCATTGGTTATATGTGCCAACTTCTTGGTTTCTATGATAGATTTGGCTTTCTGATGTTGGAGTTCAGCTCTCCAGTGTTTGAATAAATGTTGTGGTTCTTTCTTCCATGTGGAGAGTCTGTTATATTCTCTAGTTCAGAACCTTACCAGCATACTCATAGCTACCATGAGCACTGTGAATAGCACATTGGTGTTAGATCTATCTATCTATCTATCTATCTATCTATCTATCTATCTATCTGTACAGATGGGTGGATATACATATATAATATTATATTCATATATATGTATATATGTGTGTATATATATATGTGCATATATATATATATATATATGACAAACTTTGGCCACTGTAATTGATTTCAGAGAAATAGAAAATGCTTATTAAAAAATAAAATCAGAACATCAGAAAAAATAAACATCAGAAAAACATACAAAGACCATTGGAAAGCTAATAGACAGTTGGAGATGTTTAAGTCCTAAGAGAGTAAGAGTGGATTTGAGGGTACATATAAGCCTCTTGTCCCAAAAAGTAAATTGCATTTACTTGAAAGACCCAGTTCAAATCTTATCTCCATAGCTTCCTCTCTTAGTGTTCAGTCCTCTGTACCTTAGACCGTTCCTGGAAGAATGTCAACATCAGAACCCTTCTCCTCCTGAATGGTTGCTTCCATTCTATCTCCACCAATTAAGGAAAGTGCCATCCATGGGCTTGCCTTCATTCTCTCCTCTTTAGCCACCTCAATTATATCTTCTTGGACAACTGTCATATCATTCTATTATATTTCTATTCCTCCATTTCACCCCAAACACATATTCTATCCCTGCTTCTCTCTGTGCCACAGTCATTCTCTGTCACTTTCTCTCTCTGTTTCTCCATCTTTCTCATTTTTTGAGTCTGTCTTTTTCTCTGTCTCTGTACCTCTAGTTCTAGAACCATAAACCAAGATCAACTCAACTCTGTCACTATTTCTCAATGGATTATGTCAGTCTACTACATTATGGTCCCATTCTCCATTCCTGTAACTTGCCTAGCCCACATCACCACTTCTATGTGTGTGTTGTTTGCTCCATTAGAACGTAAGCTTAATGAACACAAGGATCATCTTTGTTTTTATATTTGTATATCTAATATATAACCTAATGCTTGTCATGTAGCAAGTCCTAAAGTCCATTAATTTATGAATTTATTAATTAATGCTAGTGTTTTCTCTTTATTTTCAATATATCCTGTATATATCTTGTCTATATGTAGTTCCTTTCATATTGCCTCCCCCACTAGATTGTGAGCTTCTTGAAAGAAGGAACTATCTTTCCCTTTTATTATAACATAATGCTTAGCACAATATCTAGCATATTAAGCACCTATTGTGCAATAAATTTTATCAAATTAGTAGTTGTGTAATAGATGTTTATTGACTAAGTAACTAAAACTGTCACTCACAGATGAAATATAATGCAACTAATGCTACTGCTGCAAGCTAATGTTTATATATCACTATAACAAAATTATATATATATATATACATGCATGTATACTATGTATTATCCATGTCACTTTACAAATGAGGACACTGAGGCAGAAAGAGGTTAAGTGATTTGCCCAGGATCACATAGGTAAGAGAAATTTTAACTCAGTTCTTCCTTGACTTGAAATTCAACATGCTATCTATTATCCTAAGGAAATTCCTTTTAAAGCAAAAAGTCTGAGAAAGAGGGGGAGATAAAAGAGAAACAGAGACAGAGAGAAAAAAGATATGTTGATGCCTTTGGAGAGCAATGACTTTGGAGTTCAAAATCTAAGTCTGGTACCTACTACCTGTATGACCTTGGACTAATCATTCTCCCTACTGGGGTTACTCTGTCAGATGCAAAGTGAGGGACTTGGACTAGGTGACCTTTTAAAATTCCTTCTAGTGCTAAATCTAGTTCTATCAATCTAAGAAAATTGTGACATTATTTCCATGAACCAATGTGTATAAGTCCCTGAAATAAAATGTTTGCTTGTTAGAGAGACAGTGGAATCTAAGAATAATTCCCACTCCTGTAGAACTTGCTTGCTGATTTCCCTCACAATTCCAATGAAAATAAATAGAATGGAGAAATAATGATAACTTGGAATCCAGGTTCTAGCACTTACTAATTCTGTGACCTTGGGCTAGTTGTTTTTTTTTTTTTCCATCTCTGTTAACCTCATGTTTCATAACTGTAAATGTGGTTGCAACCTCATATATTACTGACTTCAGAGGGTTCTCAGTAGCTTAAGGTTTAAAGTATTGGGGACCTATAGATGAAGATTGATTATTTTTTCTTTCTCTCCTTGATATAGTCATAATTTAAAAAAATATTATTACTAGATAACATTTCTATAGCACTTAAAAGTCTGCAAAGCACTTTAAGAAAAATATCTCATTTGATTCTCTTACCACATTTTGAGGTCTGCACACTATTATTAGACCCATTTTACTGATAACAAAATAAGCCTGACAAAGAGTTAAGTGTTTTTTCTGGGTACACACAACTAGTTAGAGTCTGAGGACAGATTTGAACTCAGGTTTTCCTCACTCCATTTTCAGTGTTTTATCAACCATGCTACTTTTTTTTTAATTAGGAGATTATTAGTGAGCCCAATACTTTTCATTCTGAAGGCCCGTGAGTTTGTAAACATTTATTTATTCTATTAGATTGTTAGCTTCTGGAGGGCAAGGACCATTTTTGCTTTTCTTTATATTTCCAGTGCTTGGTACTATGACTGGAAAACAGGCGATGTTTAACCGATGTTTGTTGACTGATTAACTGATTCAGTCTCATTTCATGAAAGCACAAGAACAGATTCACACAGTAGGATAGTCAGTAAGTTTGCTAAATTTGGATATTGGTCTTGAGGGGATATTTCTCTGGTCAAAGCCACTGACAGAAAGTCAAATTTTAAAACTTTAAAATCAAAATGTTGTTAGGCAGACATGACCTGCCAACATTAAGCCTTAATTCCAGGCCATGCTGATCAGGGCATAGTATCCAAACAGTGGCAGCAACCTATTTTGATTCTATAAATCCCATAACTGTAGTAATTACTGATAGCTGGGGTGGGGAGGGAACTAAACGAAGGATATCAGACAACAAAGTGTCACAAGCAACCAATGAATTACCAACTCCAAACAGGTAAACACCTCAACATTTCTCCGATTGCCCTTCTCTGCCACCATGGGAGAACTAGAGCTTTTTCAACAGCTATAAACACACAATCCCAAATTATTACAGTGGCCTAAATGTGAGTACAACCCTATCAGAGGCCATGGAAACTGGGCCCTCCTGGAGTCCTGGAAGTAAGTGTGAGAGATAATTTCCCTGACTCCACAGAGGAGGTCAAAGGATTTATTTGAAAGCTAAAGGTTTTAAAATGTCATTATACACTTCTCTTTAAGAAGTTTATGAGGCAAAGCAGGATGCCTGAATCTTGTGGAAGATGTGCATGCATATTATTGCTGAAAATCTATTGCCCAAATAGAATTCGTGCATTGGGGAAGGAGGTGGGCTGTGTGATCTCTTATGGATTCTGTGAAAAATGGGAGCTTACTGTGATTTCTACATTTTAATGCTATGAGCTATTATAGAAATATTTTGTATAAGCTAATATTTTGTGTAAAATGGTGTAATAGGAAGGGCTCTCTGTTTGACCCCAAAGGACCCAGTCTTCAAAACCTGGTATTTATATAACCTTAGGCAAATTATATCCCCTATAGACTTTAGTGTCCTCTTCTATGAAATGAAAGGGTAAGTCTAGATAACCTCTAAGAGCATACCAGTTGTATATCTATTAACTCATGGTTAAAAGCATCAAATGTCTAGTTTCTTTAAGTTTTATTAAAGAATATCAAATTTTAAGAATAGGATGCCTCCTTAAGATCATCTAATCTCCCACAGTCCTTCCATGTCTTAATGTGGAAGAGGTCAACACCCAAAGAGTGCTTGTGCATGTTTGTGTTTCCATGGTAATACTCACACTGTTCCCTACATAAGGAGGGCCCCCCTTAGCTTCTACGTGCAAATATCCTACCCATTTCTTAAAGTCTAATATACACAACACCTGCTTCATGACTCCTTGCTTCCCCTTGTCATAAGTGGTCTTCCCGTCTTACCTTGGATTTTGTTGTTGTTCAATGATTTTTCAGTTTTGTCTGACTCTTTGTGATACCATTTGGAGGATTTTTTTAGCAGGGATACTGAAGTGGTGTGACATTTCCTTCTTCAGCTCATTTTACAGATGAAGAAACTGGGTCAACAGGGGTTAAGTGATTGCCCAGGGTCACAAAGCTAGTAAGTGTCTGACGTTGGATTTGAAATCATGAAGATGAGTCTTGCTAACTCTAGACCCAGTACTCTATCCACGATACACCTAACTGCCCAAATCTTGAACTTTATAGATCACTTTATATCACAAGACTTATGAACAGTTATCACTTACTTTGGAGCAGTGCATGCTACTATTTTATCTACCTCAGACTTTAAGTTTCTTAAGGACAGATACCAGACATCTTAACCAATTGCTTCCTCCAAAACCTAGTCCAATGCTTTACATACTTTTTTTTCTGATTTGAACCTGAAATTCATTAGGAACTTCTGGTAAGCAGAATCCTTCTGTCAACTCAGATTAACACCTGAGACATTAGGGAGATGAAGTAACCTGTCCTGGGTCACATAGTTTCTATGGGTCAGAGATAATACTTGAACCAGGTCTTCCCAATTCAGACACAATCACAAAATTTGAAAAGTGGCCTCAACAGTCATCCAGTTCAAACCAAACATGAAAGGAATTCCCACTAGAGCAGGTCTGATATATGATCAGATAGCATCTGCTTTTCAAAGAGGGGGTATCAACCACCATTCTAGGTGATCATTCTACTTTTGGACAGCTCCCATTAGTAGGAAGGTGTTTTGTTTTTGTTTTTAAGTTATTTTTTCCTTATGTAATTTTGACTATTGTCTAAGAGGTAAATTTATTCAATAGGACCCAAAATCATAGTGATTCTGTACTTAGAAGGCTAAGTAATGAGATGGCTTTTGGTTATGCCCAGTAAGAGAGTAAAATTTTCTAATAATGGGCTGAGGTGGAGCTCCTATGCCTGCACTAGGAAAAATCCTTCCTAACTTTCATCATGCCCTCACACTGCAAAAAGAGAAACACAGCAACATAATGACAGAGTCTACCGCAGGTGTTTATGGAAAGTAAAATTAAATCTGGCAAATGTATTTTAACAGAATAAATTAAACATACACGCACCAAGCACAGCTGGGGTAGGGTAGGACCTGCCCATTGTTCCTTTCTCAGCTGGCTGATTTCTCTTGGTGCTTCTGCTAGTGGGGCAAGTCCCTAGCTACCAAAAAGCACACACAGTCACACACAGCTCCCAGCTTGTCTATTCAGATGTGGATTATTTCTCGTTGTCTTCCAGAAGGGAACTACAAATGTGGCAGGCAACGGCTGCTGCCCTGGTCGCTGTGTGGGTTGACTATCACCTTTCCCATTTTTCTGACTTGTTCTCATCAAAAAACTACCATGCATGAAAACCTCTTCCTTATCCCCATCTTACAGGGACTGATTGGTTCATTTTTTATCTTCCTAAACTAAGATGGACCAAAAAGCACAGAAGGTTTTATGAACAGCCTGCCCCTGGCAAGGGCTGAGCCAACTGACATCGAACTCATGTTTGTTTCTTTGCAACTTCCATCGAGACAGGTCTCTCTTCTGCGGCCACACTTAACAAAGTAGTCTCACCTCTAGCCAGTAGCCCTTCCAATGCCTAAAAAAAAGCTATCGTGTGCCCTGTAAGTCTGTTCCTCCCCAGGCTGAATATCCCAGTTCTATCAGTCAGTTCTCATATTGCATGGATTCAGAATCCTTCACCATCCCCAGAGCCCTCCTTTCCGCATTCTAAAACTCATCAATGCCCTTTTAAAATAAACCATGACTCCCAGAAATGAACACAGAACTTCAAATAAGGTCTGCTGAGGGCAGAGTACAGTGGGAATATCATCTTCCTTTTCTTAGAAGGTTTGTTCCCCTTAAAATAGTCCGAGATCACACGAGCTGTTTTGGTTGCTATATTCACACTACTCATTTGGAGTTTGTAGCCTGTTGATAATCTCAGGTCATTTTCCCCCCCAAGAATAACTAATCGTTGCTCCTCTATTCCCTATGACATATGGTCTCACTGTATATGCAGTGTTTGCTTCATAAATATTTGTCCTATTTGTATTATAATGTTGTTGGTTTTTTTTTTTTTAAGTGGCTTGCCCAAGGTCACTCTGTTACTAACAATATCAGATGAACCCAGCTTTCCTGCTTCTAATTCCTCTTTATATTATATCATGCTTCCCCCAAATCAATAATACTATGGATTTTGATCTACTAATACAATAAAAGGTTTTGACTCTAAGACTCAACAATGCTGAGGGGAAAGGTAATAGAAATTGTGAAGGCTCACCCTTCACTTAGAACTGTAGGGCCAATGTCCTCAGCAGTTAACCACCTTGTCAGGGAACTCTTTGTACTTCCCATCAGGGCAAGGACTAATTTATGCCTTTCAAATTGTGCCAAATATCTGACCTGACTGACTTGTGTTTCAGTCAGGTAAGAATGGCAGGCCCATTTCACGGCTGGGGCATTTGCAGTAATGGTGCCCTAAGAGAGGTACAGGACTTGGAATCCAGAAGAACTGGGCTCAGACTCTGCCTCAGACACTGTGTGCTTCTGACAAATTCACTTAAGCTCTCTCAGCCTCAGTTTTCTTATTTATAAGATGGGGATAACAATACCATTCACTTTTTAGGGTTGTTGTAAGGATGAATGGAGATAAGCCATAAAGTATTTATAAACTTTAAAGCACTATTTAGCTGTTAGTAACTGCTATCATCATCATCATCATCATCATCATCATGCTTTTAAAAATTAATAATAAATTAATTTAATAAATAATAAATTAATAAAGCAAATCTGGCCTCAGACATGTGACATACTTACTAGCTGTGTTACCTTAGGCAAAGCACATAAACCCCAATTGCTTTGCCTTTCTCCCTCCGATTTTTTTTTTTAATAAACTGAGATTCTGGGAGACAAAGTGAGTAACAAGCCCAGAGTAACAAGGGCTTGACTGGGTCAAGATTTGAATCCAGTTCTTAAATTCTAAATCCAATACCCTTTATAGCATATTTGTTTAGAAAAATTATAATAAGAAAAACCTCAGAGTTGATTAAGGTTTCCTTTATAAAGTCCCTAAAGGTGGGAAGGGAGGTATGAATATTATTATCCCCATTTTATGGATGAGGAAATTGAGACTTGGAAGCATTAAAGAACTTGGCTAGAATTACATCCAAGAAATGACAGGGGCTTGGGTTAAAACCTAGTCTTCTTTCTCCCAGTCCAGTTTTTTTTTTTTATTTTGTTTGTTTCTTTTCTCATAGTACCAGTGTCTCCTATCCATAGGACAAATGCTAATAGCTACCCAGGATTACAAAGTACTTTAAGATTTGCAAAGCACTTCCCTTATAACATGCTTACAATGTGATTTAAACAGAACAATTACTATCTCCATTTTATAAATGTAAAAAGAAGCTTGGAAATTCAGAGACTTGCTCATGTTCATGTATTTAAAGCCTATTGAAGCTTGGATGTGAACCTTCCTTACTCTCTGGATTCTAACTCAGGGAAACATAGCTATGGAAACATGACATTGTTTCTTTAATATAGTATTACTAACCTTGCCTTTGAGTAATCCAAGATAATTTCTGTAATATTGACAATAATTTCATACATATCACTCAAAGTTCTGTCTCCCAGTTTCTTTTCTTTAAGATATGCTATGTCACTTCAAATATTAAGTGAAAAACTGAAACTGAACAGTTCTAAACATTGTCACAGTGAGAACGATTATTTCCTCTTGATAATTTCCTATTCACGATTATGATCATTACCTAAAATGTCTGTAATAGTTTATAGTTTTCATAGAGTTCTCTTCATAATAATCTTATGATTTCCAAATGCTCACTTTAGGACAATTTGATGCTGTAATGGATCAAGTACTGGACCTGACATTAACAACAGCTGATTTCAAATTCAGCCCCAGATACTTCCTAGCTGTGTGACCCTAGGCAAGTCACTTAACTACTGTCTACCTCAGTTCCCTCATGTGTAAAGTAAGGATAATAATAACATCTTTATCCTAGGTTTATTATGAGATGAAAATGAGTTAATATTTGTAAAATACTTTGCAAACCTTAAAGTACTATATAAATGCTATTATTATTATGGTTGTTGCTATTGTTACTACTACTTCTACTATTACTACCACTGTGACTATTGCAACAACTATGTTGACTACTACTACTATGATTCCTACAATGACTACGGCTTTTGTTGGTGAACAAATTGAATGGCAAAGTCATTGTCTAAATTCCCTCTGCAAGTAAGTAACAGAATTAGGACAAGTACCCAGGTCTTCTGACAGCAACTTTCTGTACTTTGCATCAAACTACATTCATGGACCTGATTTCTTCTGCCTGCTGGGCTTCCTTCCTTTTATCCAGTTCACATATGCTACAATGATCTCAGAAAGCTAAGTGGTATAATGGATAGTGTTCTGGACCTAGAGTCAGGAAAACCTGAGTTCAAATCCAACCTCGGATACTTACTAGCTGTGATACTCTGAGCAATTCACTTAACCTGTTTGCTTCAGTTTCCTCATCTGTGAAATGAACTGGGAAAGGAAATGGAAAACCACCCCAGTATTTTTGCCATAAAAACTCAGAAATAGGTCATGAAGATTCTGAAATGACTGAACAACAATGATCTCAACAGAGAGTGGAAGCAAAAAGGTGTGGTAGCACCATTAAGAAAATTAAAAAAAAAAAACCCTGATGTGATCATGTTTTGTTTTAATCCATCCAGAATTATCTTTGTCATCATGTCACAGATTTGTATTTGGAAGGCCAACCCTATAGATACAAGCTATTTCTTTTTGAATGTAGGGAAAGCAATTTTGGTTACTAGCTGCAACTAAATGGACAATAATTGATTTGGTCCAATAGGTAGACATTCCTTATTTTGTGAGTAAACAGGATAAACAGTTTACATGCACTGAACACATCAACTAGTCAACTATACATTTTTCAATCCAAAGAAACTCTTTACTTGTATATCAGAAAGTATGCTTAAATAATTATAAAACAAATTTGGGGAAAGGTAGTGTTCATGGCAGAATTTGTTATTGTTTATGTTATTGTTTGTTGTTGCTCATACTTCATTCTTAAAGAGAACCAAATGACATCAAGAGGGTGATATCCTGACTTGGATGTGAATTGGATTTAAGTGAGGCAGAGCTGTGCAAAGTCATCAGTCTCACTCTCTCCTCCAGGGCCATTAGAGTACAGAGGCAAGACATAGGTCAAGACAACTTATAATGAGCCTGGATGCAGCAGAATTTAGAGTAGCTGATTATTATTTGATCTTGGACTTCCTAGATGAGATCTGTGAGTGTTTTTGGCCTAATAAATGTCTCACTCTCATGCATTTTCTTTTTCCTGGCATCCTCCTCCTTGGGTCTCCCCATGACATGCTGACCTGGATGCTTCCTTCTAAATTCTATTCCTTCCTGAACCATCTTCTCTCTTGGTACTCAACCAGTAATCCTGAGTATCACCTGCTTTAGCAGAGACCTGGTATATTGCTTTCCTGCTCCATTGCTTTCTTTGATCATTAACTACCATATGTATCACTATCCCACTTATAATGAATATTATTTTTTGGAATACTGAATAAAGTTGCTTAGAAGTAACAGCTACACTTTCCCATCAAACTGCAACTGGTATCTCTCACTACTTAATTTAACTCTGGCTTTCTTTATTCTGCTTTAAATAAAATCTCTAGCTTTCTTTTTCAAATATGCTTTGTAGTAGGACAAAAAAACACACACACAGAAAGCAAATGAAACAAAAAAACCTTGCCCAATTTCTTGGCTTGTAGGCACTAATTGCTCTGTTGATACATCTAATTGCCCTAGCAAAAGATTTTTATTGTTATTCTCCTACTTCCAGGGGCCTAAGAGTCCCTGCTCCTTCATTGCACAGTAGTGAACAACTCTTAACTCCATTCAATGACTTTATCTCCTCTATTCATCTTCTCTCAGTTAGTGAAAAGAGAAATGATAGCATGAGTCTCTAACACCATGAATCTCATATTTTTTTTTTCTTCCAGTCAGGAGTGAGTTACCCTGGCAACCAAATTTACCCACTTCAATTATCTTCCCTCCCTCTGTCCCTCCCTCCCTCCCCCCACATACACTTCTTTATCAATACCTAATCCAAACAGAAAAGGAGTTTTGACATTTCTAGCAGGTTTTTATTTGTTTGTGTGTATGTTCAGCCTGGTTCTTAATGGGACTGTCCCATTATTTTCCTTTCCAAACATTTAAACTCATATTATATGCAACTTCAGAATCAAAGAACTCAGTCATTTGGTACAATCATTACCTGAAATAACAATCAACCTGACAAGTAAGCATTCAACCTTGAAAGACTTCCATTAAGGGAGTATTTGAAGACCTGTAAGGCAGCCTAAGGACATGTTAATTGTTAGGAAGGTGTTCCTTATATTAAGCTCAAATCTACTACTCTGTAACTTTCATATGTGGGTTCTAGTTTAGACTTGTTCAGCAAAGCAAAATAAGTCTCTCCCTTTCTCATTCTGGTATAATCTAGTCTTCCAAATAGTCTTCCAATTTTTTTTCCCTATTTTTCATTTAAAGTCCTTCACAATCTGGCTTTAAACTGTTTCCATGCTAATTATGCATTACTGGCTTGCACAAACTCAAAGTTCTATCCCTGGGTTTGGGAACCTGAAACCTGGAAGCCACATGTGGCCCTCTAGGTCCTCAAGTGAGGCCCTTTGAATGGTTTCAATCACTTAAGAACCTAGAGGACCAACATGTGGCTTCCAGGATGCAGATTCTCCCAACCCTGGACTATCCAAACTGTTTTTCTTACTATTCCTCAAGTATAACATTACCTCTGTTACCACACCTTCATAAAGTCTTTTTCCCCCCATTTCTGGAATGTTCTCCTTCATGCTTTCCTATCTCTGAAAATTCTCATATTCCTTCAGGGATCATTAGTTCAACAGCCCCCATCCTCCATGAGCTATTTGTATATCTATGAAGCCATTATTGGCTCCCCTTGAAATGCTTGCATTGATTTTATGTTTTTTATAAATGTGTATATGTCTACATTATTATCTTAGTTGAATGCAAGCTACTTGGGGGCAGAATTTATTTCACTCTTGTTTTTGTATTTCTAGGACCTATGACAGTGCCTGGCACCTAGAATTAAAGATGTAAAGCAGGAAGTGACCTTATTTTGACTAATTAATTCACAACTCTTCTCTTCTCTGGGCTAAACATTAGAAACTATATAAGAATCCATTAGACAGACTCCTAGTTCATTTCTCCTTATGTCATAGCATACTCTTTCTACTCCCTCTTTTTCTGTTTTGTTTTCATGAATGCCATCACCTATTGGTATCTGTCACTAAACCCTATACATAATAATTTCGTAATACTTGGTTACAGAATTCAATTGAATAAAGCTTTCCAAATACAGATGAAATCTTCTGTAATGATTGAGATTTCCCAGAAAAAGAATAAATGCAATCATGGATTGTATACTGGAAAGAGCACTGAATTTTGAATCAAGTGTTCAAATTTTGGTTCCATAATCAGTTGACTGACCTTGGCTGATTCTCTTAACTCTGTTTTACAAATTACTCCCTTAAAAATCACTTTTTCCAGCTCTCAGAAGAAGATAATAGTGCTTTTCTTATCTACCTCAATGGTAGTAGAAGAAAGCACTTTGTGTTTGCTACTCAACTCAGCAGGTGAGGACTAAGAGCACAGGACTGTGCTAGGTTCCACATAGGAAGACAAAACCAAAAAAGTCCCTTTTCTCAAGCAGTTTACATTCTTATGTAGACCTCTAAAAGTCTAGTATAGCAGACCTGCATGACTTGTTAACTTCTTTGGATTGCAGAGAGGGTAGACTAGAAATAAACTGAAGATGGTTGGTGTCTCTGATCACATAATAAACAGGAGCATGCAACCAGGCCACCCAAAATGCTTTGGAGTTGCAAGGGGCCCTAGACCATGTGTTATGTTATTCAGGCCTGAGGTGGAGCACCATTAAGGAGCAGCTAGATGATGCAGTGAATAGAGTGCCAGGCCTGTAGTCAAGCCCACCCATCTTCCTGAATTCAAATCTGGCTTCAGACACTAATTAGCAGAAAAATTGTCAAACTGCATTAATTTATGGAATTTATTCATTGAGAGTTCTCTACACCAATTATTAACACCTTTACCCCCATATATTAAGCTGAAATCTGATGCTTTATAACCTCTTCATATCTTATCCTGTATAATTCTTGACTGTTATCTAATAAAAGTGCCACACAAGATCTACTCAATGTTCTGGGGACCTTACCCTCATTTTTTGTATCTCAAAAAGTTATGCATGTAGCACTCAGGCTATTAACCTATTGTCTTTCACTCTTCCTATATGACCGGTCCCTTTCCAATCAATCAATCAAAAAAACATTTAAGTGAAAGTGAGTGTTAGGCTCTGTGCTAAGTTATAGGGATAAAAAAAGGAGCAAAAGAAAGTCACTGCCCTTAAGTAGCTTACAATCTAAGGAAGGAGGCAACATTCAAATGAATATATACAAAGCAAGCTATCTACTGGATAAATAGGAAATAATTAAAAGAAAGCAGACAATGGAATTAAGAGGGGTTGGGGAGGTTTCTAGTAGAAGGTGGAATTTTAGTTGGGACTTAAAGGAAGCCAGTGAAGATAAGCAATCTTAGTGGAGGAAGGAAAAGCATTCCAGAGATTAGGGACAACTACAGGAAATGCCCAGAGCCAAGAAATGGAATATCTTTTTTTTGGTGAAACAACCAGAAATCAAATGTCACTGGATCAATGAATAAGTGTTGAGAAGTAAGGTATAAGAAGACTGGAAAGGTAGGAGGTCGCTAAGTTATGAAGGTCTTTAAATGCCAAACAAATAATTTTGTATTTGTTCCTGGAGGCAAAAGGAAGCCACTGGAGTTTATTGAGTTGGGGTTTGGGGGGGTGGAGTGATATGATTAGATCTATGCTTTAGGAAAATCACTTTAGTAGCTGAAAGGAGGATAGATTAGACTTGGGTAAGACTTGAGACCAGTGGACCCCAGGCTATTGCCCTAATCAAGATGTGAAGTGATAAAGGTCAGTACTAGGGTGGTAGCTGTGTCTGAGGAGACTAGGAGCATACCAGGGAGATGTTATAAAGGTGAAATCAACAGGTCTTGGCAATAGCTTGGATATGGAGGAGGAGAGATAGTCCTGGATATAGGTTGTAAGCCTGAGGGACTGGGAGAAGGGTATTGCCCTCCATAGTAATGAAGAAGGTAGAAGGAGGGGAGTATTTAGTGGAAAAGACAATGAGTTCTGTTTTGGACATGTTGAATTTAAGATGTCTATTGGACATCCAGTTGCAGATGTCAGAAAGGCAATTGGAATTGTAAGATTGGAGGTCATCAGAGAGATGGTGAAGGGAAAGGTAGATCTGAGAATCATCTGAATAGAGATGTTAATTAAATCCAGGGGAGCTAATAAGATTACCAAATGAAGTAGTATAGAGGAAGAACAGAGGAACACCTACAGTTGTAGAACTTGATCTGGAGGAGGCTCCAGCAAAGGAGACAGAGAAGAAGCAGCTAGAGAGGTAGGAGGAAAACTAGGAAAATGGTGTCCCGGAAACCTAGAGAAAGGAAAATATCAGGGAGGAGAGAGTGATCAGCAATTTCAAACACCGCAAAGAGGTTAAGAAGAATGAAGATTAAGAAAAGGCCATTGAATTTAGCAAGTGCTAAAATGTTCCATGGACATCTTCCAACACAACCCCCTCGTTTTCAAGACGAAGAAACTCAGGCTTATAGAGCAAATTTGCTTTTCCAAAACTACCCTCCAAATTGGATAGCATGGCTGATGGTTAAACCTATGTCTTGGGGCAGCTAGGTGGTGCAAGGGATAGAGCACTGGTCCTAGAGTCAGGAGGAACAGAGTTCAAAATCGACCTCAGACACTTGACACTATCTGTGTGACCTTAGGCAAGTCACTTAAACCCAACTACCTTGCCTTCTGCCCTCAAAACAACAACAACAATAACAAACAAAAACCTATGTCTTCTTACTCCAAATTCAGTGTTCTTACCACTGCTCCATGTTGAAAATGTCACAGCCTGCATAGGTCTACACTGCATCTTTCCATTGTCCTTTGAGTTGGATGTATTAATGAAAGATAATGTTCATATGAACTCAGTGAGCCTAAGAATAATCACATTCCTTCTTAAATTTATTACAACATGAAAGTTCTGCCAAAGCAGGATCTTTATAAATGGAACAAACCAAGTAATTAGATGCATCACTTTGTCAGGGGAACCTTCATTCTCTAAAATCATATTCTAAGTAAGAGTTCCCAAGAACTACACATTCTATTCAAAACGACCTGATTTCTCATTTAAGAACACACATACATATACATGGATATATACATATATAATATAAATGATTTTAAAAGTCTTTATAAAGTTCTTGCTAGGTGTCAAACATTGTGCTAAGTGCTCAGATATATCACGTATAGGGAAAATGGCCTCTGCCACAAGAAACTCATATTCTTATGTGAGAAGCAGCACCTAAACAGGTAGTGGCTATGAGGAATAGCTTGGATTGGACAAATTATGGGGGTGGTGAGTAAGGCTACAGGAGACTATGCTGGCACACCCTTCCCAGAAGCAATACAAAAGTTGATATCTTTATAATCCCAAAACTAATTGTAAAGCATAGTAGGTATATGGGAACATAGGGAGGCATTGATAGATGGCCAGGGAATGAAGTGAGGGCCACTTCATGAAAACCAAGCCCAGATATAGTGTACGATGGAGGCACCCATCCATTGCAACAGCAGGGACCAGGTTTGACTTGTAGGTATGTGGGTATTATGTCTTCCAAGGCTTGGTTTTGTTCAAGAAGGTATCAATTTCTTCCTCAAAAATGAGTTGGCTTCTTGACAGACTTCATCACTGAAACCAGATGGAGGGACTGGAGGGAGTCTGTGGGCCCATACAGCCAATGGGCCAGCTGCTACTTCTCCGAAATGGCTGTCACTGCTCAATTCTAAGCTCACCTCTTCATTCCTGATACTGTAGAATTTCTGTAAGAAGTTGAGCGAGGCTGTCCCTGGAAGCATTTAGGGCAGAAATATGCTATTTTTCCTCTCCTTGGATAGTTTAAGCTAATCTACCATTACTTATGAAAAGCTGTAGATGAAATGATAGAAACTACAATAATCTAATGTCAAAACCCTGTCTGTATTTGGCTTATTAGGCTATTATGTATGCAGTTGTTACAAATGAAATATCTCTTTTCATTTATTGCTCTCAAAATGTAATTTTTAATTAAAAACATATATTAAGTGAGCATTTGAATTAGAGATTTGATGGGGGACTAGCTGTTATCATTTGATAATCAATAACCTAGAAAATTATGGATCATTTCAAAGTGGAAACTGCTTCATAAAGGCATATTTCCCAAGGGAAAAATGGGGAAGTCATGCCTTCTTGTCACAGCACATATTTTTCCCCTGAAAGCATTATTAAAAATACAAGATGTTACTGGTATCTCCATGTGTGTTACAGAAAAGACGCATTGCATCTCCAAGGCAGCCTGGACAGTAGGGAATGTAATGTGGCATATGCTCTGATAAGTATATATTTCTTATTGAATGACAAAGTAAATATTTGCATAAAAGATGAATACATTTTTTGTCAGCCTGTAAAATACTGCTGTCCTGGAGCTACAATAACTCAGTCTTCTTTTTATTTTCTTCTCTCCCCCTCCCCCACCAATTTCCCCCTGAATATATATGTCCTCCAGATAAAGCAAGGTTAAATTGCTGCCTTTTTTGAGCCTGACAGACAGTTTGGGAGCTGTGAATTGCACTGGCTAGTTGGAAAATTCATCTTTGCACACAAATTAACTGATTGTGCATTGAGAGGAAAACATAATCTAACTGAGACAATATAGAAACCCAAGATAATAAATTACAGCCTGTGAATCACTTCTCTCCTTCATACTTATTCTATGTAGTCATATTACATTTAATTCGATCCCAAACTGAAATTTTGGAGCTATGTTGTTTATATTATACCATAACATTATTCCCCCTCTTTTTATTTCTTGGTTGAGACTGGAGTAAATGAAAGAAAATGGGGAAATGGGACTGTTGCTTCCCGCTCTCTTTTTCTCCTCCGCTCCTCTCTCCCCTAATCTATCCTCCATTCATTTGGAGAAACATTCAAAGGGGACAGAGAAGGTTTACATATATAATTGGTACATCCCTCAATTTTTACATGTGTAATTTAGGGGAGGAAAGAAAAGGAGTTCATATAAATTAAAGTCACTGAGGGGTAGGAAGTCTGCATTTGTTCACATCTCAGCACTCTATCTCAGCGACCTTCAAAGAGTGACTGTGTAGCCCTCTAATCAATCAGATAAGGAATACCAACAAAGATTTTTTTTTCCCTAGTTGTTGTCTTCTCTACTGTTTTTCATTACTCCTTCATAAGTATACATGCATGTGTGTATATATAGACATACATACATACACACACACGTATATATATACATATATATATATGTATAGATATCAAATAAGAGTAACTATGATGCTCAACATACACTGAATTTCCTTAAGGCTGAGAATGGGTCAAGGAGGTCCAACCTTATCCTCCCATCCAACATACCATGTCCCAAATGATGATTTATCTACTCTGATAGAATGATCTTCTGCTGAAAAGTTCATTTGTCTCCCTGTGATATGACCTTATGATCAAAGCTCTAGAACTCCAAAGAATTTCAGTGACCATCTAGTGCAATTTTCTCATTTTCTAGTTGACAAAGAACAAACTAGGCCCAAAGAGGTTAAGTCACTAGCCTGAGATTACAGGAAATAAGTCATGGAAGTAAGTTTTGAACCTTATAATAGTTATCATTTTTATTGTTGTAAGGTGCTCTTTGCAAATAATATCTCATTTTATCCTCACAACAACCCTGGGAGAGAGGCTCTGTTATTATCCCCATTTTACAGATGATGAAATTAAGGCAGACAGAAGTCGAATTTCTTGTCCTGGGTCATACAGTGAAGCTGAATTTGCACTCAAGTCTTACTGACTCCAAGACTACCACTCTATCCACTGTGCCACCTAACTGAACAAATCTGACAGTAAAGCGGTGGTCTTTTCATGTTTGTTAAGTGCTTTGAAAGTTGGGAGTGGAGATTAAAACAACTACCACCATAGCAGACTTATTTTCAAGCAAGATGTTCAAACTATAAGTTTGGTGGACATTTCTTTGTCCAAGCTCATGATTTACCAGCAGACTGGTCAATTCAGTTTCCATTTCCATGTGAAATCATTCACCATCACAGCCTTAGCCACTTTGCTGGGAGGTGAGAAAGTAATCAGTATTTTAAAACTGAGGTGAATAAATAAGATAGTCAAGTAGAGTGCTGGCTATAGTTTTCTGGAGTTAGGTAATTAAATGGGGATTGGGCTTTTAAACTTGCATACAGAGCTACTGGTATTGGAGTTAGGCATGAGCTGCCATCTATTTCGTGGTTTAACCTGTAAAATTCTTTGAAAAGATATCCTTCCTTCTAGGTATTTTTTAATACCTAAAAAAATCTCTAAGAAAATATTTGAAATCCACACTCAAACACATCATTAGCCAACCCTTCACCCCTGGAGACCAGTGAGCAAGTTATAGATTTTCAGTGTTCTTTGGAAAGAAATCTATTTAGCTAGAGTACCTGTCCTGTCATCTGGACGACTGGCAAAGGGAAAAAGACATATACAAACTAGGGGAGGGCTGGAGGGAGGAAAAATTGAGCTTTATTTTTAGAAAACCCAAAAGAAAGATTATTTCCCATTCCCAGAAGAATTCCAAGATGAAAAAGTATAAATAAGGGAAATTTTTGCAAGCACACACAACAGTATCTACCCTATGGCACCATTCCAGAAATGCTAACCAATCAAAATTACCCAGCTAGAGATCAGATTACTTAAGAGTCAAATAGAGAAAAAAGAGAGGGGCCTCCTAAGTAGTTAGGCCGTGCTGTCTCGTTCCTCCACTTTCTTACATTTAATTCAGTATAACTGTCAAAAGAGGAGAAACAACCAAATGATCTTTGCTTTTCTATTGTTAAAAACAAGTAAACAGAACAACAAAAACAAGTGAACTCAACCAGGCTGTGTGAGCATTTGCAACTCTGCTTTTTCAAATAGGGGAAAAACTGGTACAATTTAGCATAATCTGGGGAGAAAGCACAGATTTGAACATCACTGAAGTCTGTATGCAAATATACTGAGTGTGCTGACCAAACAAACAAACAGACTTTCCAGTACTAACTTTAAAGGAGAAATACCTTATAGGACTGGAAGACACATCAGGGTCACGGGCAGTCACCTGACCAATCACAGAGTTAATGGCAGCATTTTCATGGACTTCCAGAAGATAAGTAGGTGATGAGAAGACAGGTGGCTCATCAGCATCCTCGACTACGATTTTTACTGTAGCTGTATCCTTGAACGGTCCCCTGCTGCTGAAGCGAGGATCAATATGAACATTGGCTGCTTCTACCTTCAGTGTATAGGATTTTTTGGTCTCAAAGTCCAGGGGCTGTTAAGAATGACAAAGATGAATGTCTCTCACTAATGACCACAGAAGCAAGAACAAATGAATATAATGCTGATGGATGAAAGTTATGTGCATTTAAACACATTCAGTGAGCTTTAATGCAATTGCTTCCCATTCCCCAGGATCCAACCTGTAAATTTTATAGGCATTTATTGATATCTGTTTATTATACAGGCTCAGTGAAAGCGATCTCCTATTGTTTTGTTTTGTCTTCCTCTTTTCCAGGGAAATTCACAAAATATTCTTCGTCATGAATTGTACCATCAAAATTTCACTTTGGATCCGTAATAAAATTTTACTAGTGTCGATGTGACCTGCATACTAATCACACATTTAATCGGTCCTCTGCTAGTAGGAGATAAGGAGGCATCGCACGCCATCTCTATCTGGGAAGAATATTTTATTATTTCTACAACAGAGTGTGAAATGGAAAGAGACAGAAATAACCACTGTTTAGTCTAAAGAGACATTATAAAGCAGAATTTAACACTAATCCCAATAAAAAAAAGTAAGTGTGCTTTAAAAAAAATTCTCCTTCCAAAAAATTCCTGTACCATTAATCAGGATGTTAAATTAGATTTATTTTTCTCAGGATTTCCTTGAAAGCATTCTATCCTGTTGTTTGTACTATATAGACAGGTATCCTTATGAAGAGATTTATTTTTGTGTATGTATGTCGGTGTGTTTGTTTTATAACTAGACACCTGAAAACAAGAAAGAGAATGATATAAATAGACTATTGCTTATACCCGTTCCCATCCTTTTAGAAGCCACCTGAAGCTGCCTCATTGCATCATTACTGATAAAATTTTGTTCATTCATATTTCATATCTTTAAAAATCATAGAATCATAGCTAACGAAGGCACTGGATAAAAAAAAGTTCCTTGAATAAACCCATATTAGAACTTGACACAACACACATCTGCATCTGCATCATCACAATGCCATTCTCTGCAACTCATAATAATTTCAAATTTCAAGGACACAAATTTGGAATGTCTCAAAAAAGGTAGTTAGATTTGCATTATAATTTCTCATAAAAAATAGAATTTAAGATGTGCGATAAGATAAAAATGGGAACACGAACAGAAATTATCGAACTCTTTCAGGAAGTCTGTGAAAGCTTAAATATACATTCTTACTTTGAAAAATTTGTGTTGATTTTTGTATTTGAAGTGTGCTCTAATGGGACTTTGCTCTTTTGCAAAATTTTCTAGTAAACAAGCCAAACACACTCACTTTTCTCGCCTTTTCTGAAATTACTATCACTTGTACCTATGAATAAGATTATTCAACATCAGCATATCCACAATTTGCCAATCATTCCTACTGTACCTATTTTGTGATTTCAGATTCTCTGCAGACATTAATGGGTCTCAGGATATATATACACACATATATACATATATATTCATACATTCATACATATATGTATGTGTGCATATCTCACATACATAATTCCTTATTCATCATAATTACAATTTGCCCAGTGACATTCTAATGACATGTGAATTTCCACTGGTGGAAAAGAAATCTATTGCTTTTTGTAAATAATACTCCCTATAAACTTCTCACTGCAATACTACTATAACCCAGAAGTGACTGGTGGTGCAGAGACAAATATTCACAGTGACAATTCGAGGGCTTTTGAGTTTATGAATAACTCTGAAGGGAGCTGGAGCAAAAGGTTAATTGCTTTAGTTCATAAAAAAAGAGTCTCATAGTATCCAATGGATAACTAATAACAATAATAAAAATGACATGGGGGTTGGCATCTTTTTCTCCCACAGAGACATGTCTTGGTTGGTCAATAGTGGATCTAAATATCCCTTTATCACCTTCTATTTCAGATATAAGCCTCCTTTATACACCTTTTCATTATTAATCATTCTTAGTAGTAGACACAAACTGGACTCTTGGTGCTCAGAGACCTTAGACCCCCAAAACAGTCCTGCTGTGTTTTAAAGCTACCCCACAATAATCAGCCAGCTATTTTTAGGCTGCTAAATTACATAAACGCTTTGGTGTGTAGTAATCACTGCATAATTAAAATTTGAGGGATCAATATTAAAAATGCTTCCATTTTTAATATAGAGAAGCATCTGAAACCAGTTGGCTGCAAATACTTCATCACATTGTGCCTTGGTTACCTTCATTCATCTATTTGACAAATGGAAATTGAGAGGAGACAAGGCTGTGGCTCATTATAGTGTGGGATCTTCTGCTCACTGGGTCATTAGGTGCAACTACCAGTGAATGATTGAGAAGGTGAGGAATGTGTTAGTGGGGCATGATGGAGAGCTATTGTGGTAGGAACTGAGGTAGGTATTAGATTAGATGAGTTCAAAATTCCCTTCCAACTCTGGAATTAATGGTTCTATGATTCCTTCCTCAAGAACATGGAGAAAATTTGTGAGTGGAAGAACCCTGGTTTTGATATCAGAAAACGTGGGCCCTAGTTCTGTTTCTGCTATTGATGATTTCAATGACCTTGTACAAGTTTTTAGACTTCTCTGGGCTTAAATTTCTTTAAATGTAAAAGGAGGTAGTTGGACCAGGTGAATTCTAAATCCCTGTCTCTCTCTAAAGTACTATATGTTTCAGAGTTTCAGTCACATTTTACATAGTATCACTCAATAATCTGCTATGTATTCTAATATATGGGCTTATAAAATTATCATCAAAATGGTTATTTAATAAATAGTTGATGAACCTTCGTTAAAACACATATGCTGAAAGCACGGCTGTGCAAGAGCATCTAGATGGGAAATGTAGGGCCATGTGTGAGAAAAAGCAAGAAGGTTAAATTTTAGAGCACGTAAAAGGAAGTAATACATAATAAGTCTATATAAATTGGAGCCTGTGTACGAGAAAGACCTCATCTAACAAAGTTATCCTATAATGTTCATATTGTCTCTGTCCTTTAACTAATTATCATTACAAAAATGTGTTTTAAACACAATTTCTTAATAAGAAATATATTCAACTTCTTAATTATACTTTACCTTTCTCAGTCTTATAATACCATCTTGGGCCTGGGCATCGGAGGTGATTTCAAACAAAGCTGTCCCATCACCATCAATGATGTCATAAGATGACCTGGCATTCTCACCAATATCCTGGTCATTTGCTTTTACTCTTCCTATCGCTGTACCAAGAACAACATCTTCAGGTACTGAGAAGTGATACAAACCTTAAAAACAAGGAGAAAACACTGAATATTAAATCAGGTTGCAACTCTCCTATCATCCTTCTCCCACTCTCCTGACCTCCTTGAGTGGATAGATGGGACATGAGACATAAACAAACCATATTTATTCGAGCTATGTACTTAGAGCCACATAATGTGGGAATACTTGGTTGATTCTGTGTGAATGCTCCTCTCTTCTCTTGCTATATTATCCCATCTATTGCCTGCGGGGATGTTCAGTGTTGCCAAACATAAAATATTAAGCTATTTTCAGCACAGAAAGATGCAATGTGTGACACACTGCAAGGCACTTTTGAACTTACCTTTGTATTTACAGACTTGTAGCCCATTTTTGATAAAATCCAATTACTAAACTTCTGCTGTGCCCTCCAGCAAGCTGTTCAGATACATGAAAGATTTCTCTTGTTACTAAAGTCCTCACCGCTCTGATGACCACACACCCTGCCTTCAAATCTCTCTAGACAGAATACAATTACAGTGTGTATTTATTCTTCTGTGGGGTAGAAAACTGTCTAATTAGTGGAGATTCAGGAATCCTCCCATTCATATTTCAAAAGATACAATAACTACTTCAGACCAAGAATTACTGTGTTCATTGGTTTGCCAAGGACATATTAATGCCAATGAAAAACCAGCTAGTGGGCTATAACATCCAGAAAGCAAAACTCAGAAAAGTATTACCTGAGATACAGCCCTGGTTTTGACTAGAAGACATTTTCTTTCTCTGAGCCTCAATTTCCCTATCTGCTAAATAAGGTGACTGAACCAGTTAACCTCAGAGGTATTTTTCTGCTTGGACATTCTTAAATTGTATCTCTTATTTTCCTTGATCACATGAGTTGCTATTGTCATTTCTTTTAAAATGAAATTTGTCTCCTGTATCCCTTTTAGTCCATTTAAAGTTAATCCTTGCGTGGCTAGGTGGCACAGTGAGTAAGAGCACCGGCCCAGAGTCTGGAGTAACCAGGATTGGTTCTGGCCTCAGAAAATTAGCACCCGCACATAAATAAATAACTAGCCATGTAACTTTGAGCAAGTTATATAACCCCAATTGCTTAAAAAAAATAAAGTTAATCCTTTTCTTTCTTGCCCACCACTTTCTCCTCCTGCCTCAACATACACAAAAATAGAAATGCATGCCACTCCTCTTAAGTCATGGGAGTAGAAGAAGAAAACAAAACATTAATCTCTATTTCCAAATAATTTTGATTGAGAGTCTGCCACTGGTACACAGAAGATGTGTCTAACTCACACCTTCCATATCCTTAATAAGTGATCTAAGTGAGAAATCTAGAATGGTGCAGAGTACTAATCTTAAAGTTCAGAAGAGACAAATTTGAATCCTGTTTCAGAAATCTACTAGCTGTGGAATCAGATTAGCAAATCAGCAAATCACTCAACCTCTCAGGCTCAATTCCCTTATTTGTGAAATGGGAACAATTATAGCACCTACCACATAGGATTGTGTTGAGAATCAAATTTCAATTATATATATGTATATGTATGCATGCATGTATTTATATATGTGTATATGTATACACATACACATGTATATATGTGTATACATATATGTATGTGTGTATAACCTTAAAACTCTATGTAATATACTATTATTAGACTAGTAACATAGCACTCTAAGTTTTGAACATTTCACATAAATTATTTCAATTCAATTCTCTAAACATCTATTAAGTGCCAGACCGAAGAAGGTAATAGCAAACCACTCTGGTATTTTTACCAAGAAAACACTATGGACAGTAAATACATCATCCATAGGGTCACAAAGAATCAGACATAACTGAATGATTGAACCAATGACAAATGTGCCAAACATCATGCTAAGTGCTGGGGATACAAAAAGGATGCTATGAAGGATCACATAATCTAATGGAAGAAACAACATGCAAACAAATACAAAGACAGCCATATACAGGATAAAAAGGAAATAATTAACAGAGATAAAGCCCTAGAATTAAGAGGAATGAGGGAAGGCTTCCTACAGAAGGTGGGGTTTTAGCTGGTACTTAAAGGAAGTTAGAGATGACACTAATTGGAGTGGAGGAAGGAGAGTATTCCAGACATAAGGGTCAGAGAAATTTGAACTTTGCAATAACCCTATGGGTTGGTGCTAGGATTATCTCAACTTTCCAGGTGAAAGAACTGAGACTTTTAAGATATTAGAACTCCAACCAGTGTCATGTAGCTATTAAACTTCTGAGGTGGGATTTTTCCTAGATAGTGATACATTAGAAATTCCCAATTTCAAATCCAGCATTCCAACCACTATGGCTTCCTGACTCTGATTCTAAGGAAATTCATACCAAGCTAAGGGTAGACCCAGTCTCATTCAGCTATGATTTTAATTAAGACAGATATCAAGGGAACATATTCTGATACTCCAAGACGTATTATGGAAATCTTTAAGAGATATTATAAATGGTACCTTCTAAAACTGTTATTTTCCTTTTCTCTCTGCATCAATGTTACTATATTTGATATTGATTTCTTCTAACAAAGAGAGTGATTTTTAACCTATTCTGCCATTGCTGAATACAAACAACAATTTTCTGAGGAAGAAGAGCTGCTAATTAGAGCATTAACTACATTGGCAACCTTAAATGGTAAGTCAGAAAGTGGAAAGGGAGGGAGTCTCCGATTCAGAACTCACTCAAAGCATTCATCAAAGGCAGTCTACTATTTGAAAAGAGGTTCACATTCATCAACACAGCCCCTCCATTCTTTCTCTACTTGAATTTCCAAAGAGGTATAATTGTCTTTTGGCATTATTAGAGTTTGTGCCATTTTGATTTGAGGGGCAGCCAAACATTTGTCCTGAATGAGTTAACTAGTAGCCACACAAGCCATATTTACATTTTTTTCTTTTTAGTATTCAAACTGAAACGTATAATTTAGGCATCATAAAAGAATTTCTTCCCCCCCCCCACCAAACCCACCCCCAAAAAATCCTCTAAAATTCAGAAGCACTGAAGATTAGGGAGCAGATATCTTTTACCAGAGGCCAAAAAAATGTGTATTCCTAAATAAAGGAACTCTCTTCCCATTATCTTCTCCCTTGCTATATTTGACTGAAATAACACAGTTTCAAGGTCTTCAAACATTTCATTATATCCAGAATGTATCACTAAACATTGTTTTGTTGACTACTGGATTTAAAAGGCCCCTTTGGACACTAAACATTTAGTTGACTCTGGACAGTGCATTCTGATAAAACTTTGTGTAATTTCTAAGGGATCTTTGTTGAAAAACCCACTTTCTATTCTATGCTTGAATCTACTTTGAGTCCCAGAGTGTGCAAAAAGCTGTCTCTCAGCTTGTGTGCTTATTCACGATAGCCCCAAAATGGCTTTGGTTTTCCCCTGCTGCTACAGCATGATTCATATACACCTTATCATGCATTAGTTTATCCAAGTAAAAGGAACATTGAGAATTCCTGAGAGAAATGGGTAAAAAGCATCTAAGTTTTAACCTATTAAGAAAGGTAAAGTTGTAGAAGCAATATCAAGAGAAAACACAAGAAATTCAGGACTGATTTAGAGAGGAAGAAGAAAGAAGTTGAAAAAGATCTGAAAGAATCCAGAAAACAAATTACAATTTTGCCCAGGGATGGCCCAAACCACCCTGCCCTGCCACTGTACCTCAAATCTGTTTAAGAAGCAATCAGTCATCTCTCTTCACTTTTCACCCTTTGTGCTCGAATGGACAGAGGTGACTGGCTAGTGTGAGTGATGATTTAATGAAGGGGCCAAGAATCTTCAGGAAACTGGATGACCCTCACTAAGTCATTTCTCAGGCTCTGAAGCTGTGGCAGGCAGCTTTTTACTGGAATCAGTTCTGCCCAGCTATCCAGAGAAATGGGGTTCTAGTTCCAGCTCAACCTTGAATGAATCATTTCCCTATGCTTCCCCCCCCAAAAAAACGAAATCCCTCCCTAAGCTTTAGATGTTTTGATTTCTGCCATTTGAGCCTCATTCTTTTGACTTAAGAATTTTTTTCTTTATTAAAATGTAGGTATGGGTAACTCAGGTTTTTCATCTATCAAGTCAGAGCAATGAATGGTATTATCACTAAGCTCCCTTCTGGCTCAAGCATTTTAAGGAAAGCTCACTAAATTTAAAGTTAGATCTAGGCCCAAGTATGGATTTTTATCACTGCAAAACTGTAGGTAAGTCATTGTAACTTTCAACCTCAGTTGCCATCTCATCTGCCAAAGAAGGAAAACAGAATTTAATTGTATAAGTGACCCTTCAAGGTTGGTATGAAGAAAGCAGATTTACAATTGCAAAGTATGATAGAAATGTGAGTCAGTTTACAGGCTATATATTCAATTATTTCTAATAAGGATAGCCATCAGGAACTGAGTTGAGGTTCCTGGATCCCCTCTGTCTTTGTGTCTTTGCTAGGAAGCTGTGACCTCTGCTTATAGAACATACTAAAAGTTTAGTGAAAATGAGAAGTCCAGTTATAGATCATTATTCATTGTGTTTGGGGGAAGCAGACCCATCATTGGACTGACCATGGAAAACATGTAGTCATTGTATTTTGACTTTGACTCCATCCAACACAAATTTGTGGGTCTTTTTTCCTTCTCCATTTTTAGTTATTCTTCTCCCTTTCAGTTATCCATTATACTTCCACGGTCTTAGTGATGAAGGGGATGCCAGGGGTCATCTATAAAATGACTTATTTTTACAGATGAGCAAACAGACCTAGGGCAATTAACATGCCTAAAGTCACATAGGAAACTTAAGAGGAGAGAATTGTCTTAAGTCCTTATAAACCTCTGATTCCTGTTAATTCTTCTTCTTGAGAACTCATTCATACAAAAATGACCATGCTTGATAAGATTTAAAGTGTTATTCTTTTCTACACAGACCTGCATTTTAACAGGGAAAAAAGGGTTAAGCCAAAAGAATGAAGCTCAAATGGTCGGTCCTGGAGGATACCACTAGAGCAGAGAGAAGGGGGTTGTTTGGCGTAGGGTGAAAAGATGGGGGTGGTGCAGAGTTTAGCTTCCCCAGTATTAAAGAAATCATAAATTCTCCTCTGCCTCCTTACAAGAGTATTTCAGTGGGATTCAATCTCAGAGGTTGCAACAAAATAGAGCCCGAAGGGGGATACCCAGTGCCTGAATCAGCTTAGTTCTTTAATAAAATTCTTGCTAACTTACTGTTTGAGTCAGATTTGAGCTTAATTCCCTCATTTTACAGATAAGAAAACTGAGGCCTGAGGGCTGATGTGATTTTTCTCAAGGTCACATGTCTATTAATGGGGGAACTAAACCCTAGATCTTCTGGCTCCCAGGCCACTGCATTCATTTGTGTACTCTTCCTTTCCATCAGCTGCTTGGTTCACAAACAATAAGGGCCAAGCACAAACAAGAAGGAAAAAAGCAGACTGTGCAAATGCTTATTAAGAGGCCCTGTGTGGTAGGCTCAGCCCAAAGAGCTGTCTCTTGCCATTACACTGATATGCTATTCTGTGAAACTCCACATAAAAGTATCTGCATCATTAGACACATGCTCAAGTCTATTGCACTGCTGCCCTGCCCTGGCTTCACAAGTGAAAAAAATACTCACTTTGCCCTCCATAGAAGGGAAAGGAAAAGAGCACAGTGATTGCATATCTCATTGCTGGGGTCTGTGTCTCTTGAGTTAAGCAAAAGCAAGATTCCTAGTTTTAATGAGTGACACAAATGAAACTCTGAAGGAGAAATTTTAGTACTGTTTACATACCAGCTAGTAAGTGTAATTTATGGCTGGGGAAATTTTTTTTTCTATTTACATTGTGTATATTTAGTATGCATTTAATTATTTGCATGATGTCTCTTCCATTAGAATGGGTGCTGTTTGAGAGCAGGGACCATTTTTGTTTTTAATCTCCCCCACTCCCCCTGAAAGAGCTTAGCTCAATATCTGGCACATAGCAAGCCCTTAATAAATTCCTTCTGACAAATGACTGACAGGCGATCTGAAATATTTCCTTTATAGTCAGTGTGAATGAACTCCAGAGGAGCTCTAGTCACTATATGCTGAAGCAGGCATCTATCTGATTCAGCTATGGATGAGTTACCTAGATTGAGATTAAATTCTTATTGTTAGTCAGTGTCTTTTTTGCCCTATTAAATATGTTGCATTTATATTAAAATGTTTGACTGCCCTTCCCCAACATGGTCCCTAGTACTCTCAATAGTGACTTAGAAGTATATATTTCACAAAGTATTTTCCATATTTAATATCATCCAATCTTTTCCAACTCCTGGAATGGAAAATATTGGAGAGATTCTATTCATTTTAAAGACCAGAAAACTCAGGCTTTTATAGGTAAAATGGATCACCTAAGGTCACACAGAACTAGCAAGGAGCACAGTAAAGACTCAATCTCAATGGCTTCTGATTCTGAAATCCAACATGCTTTCCTCTAGACCACAATTGCCTTTCTACTGAAATTGATCAAAACTTTATAAAAAGCTATCATCGATAAGGAAAAATTTCCACTTGTACCTGCCTAAAGTTAGGCATCTATATTATATTATACCATTGTCTAGCCTAGTCTTCAGTATGCTATAAAGCATCCTGAAGCATTTCCATGATGCTTAAATCATAGTTGCTGGAGTGTCTCAAATATCTATTTAGATTTTTTTATATATTGACCACAAAGTCTTCAAGTAGTGACTGGATAGTTAATCATCAGGGATTTTCTAAAGGGGCACCCCACCTAGGATCAAAGATGGTCTAAACAATATTGTCAAACTCAAATAGAAATTAATCCACATTTAAGGATCCCTGTAGGGCATATGTTGATGTAGCTTTAAAATGTAATGTTATCTATGTTTTATTGTATTTTATTTGCCTTGTTAAGTATTTCCCTGGTTCTAGCAATATGGGATCGTTGCTGGGGCTGGCCACTTCTAGTCTACAGGACCTTCAAGGTCCATTTGAGCTCCAGGATTCTCTGAATCTACAACTACTTCATTACATATTCAGTCAGATTCTCTACCTTTTATAAAGAAGAGAGATTGGCACAGAAACATCAGTCTAGCTACTCTACTGCACAGGCAAGCATTTGGCTGCTTTGGCAGGCAGGCAGGTTTTTCTCCTGGGGAATCAAATAGTATTCCAAAACTTCGTGAAGAGAGAGCCAGAGACTCAGAGTCTTTGAGTTGCAAGGGACCTTGAAAATCTTTTTATCAGAACTATCTTATAGAGCACAGAACCAAGACTGAGAAGCTGTCAATGGCTCAAAGCCACCTGGCTTTGGCGGAACTGGCACTCAAGCTTAGAACCTCTGATTGGTTCTAGTGCTCCTACCATTATGGTAGACTTCTTTCTTCTTACATCTCTCTCAAACGCCAAAACCTAAAACCAAACTCTGAGGAATTAAGGAAAGAGACATTTACTATAGATATGAAAGACAGAAACTACAATCACCTCTCTATATTTCTCCTTGTGATAAAATAGGTACCTCTAGTATTTAACTCTTTCAGGATTCTGGGACATTCTAGTATTAAAATTACTTAAGTAGGAATATTACATACACATAAGTACACATGTATACATATGTATTCAAAAAAGTCCTATTAACTGTTGTAATATAATTTATTTGATATCATTGATTAATTCCACATAAATACATATCCCAGGTAAATGAAGTCATTCAGTTAAAAAAGAAATCATTTAAAAAATAAAATAATTGTAATGTCATCAGATTTTCTTGCTTTCTTCATGGAGATGTGATTTCAACTATATGGATATTGATGAAGATCACAGCATATTAATTCCTTAGGAGTTGGGTTAATGAGGTCTTCTGGGCTTTTTTCTATGTTTGTCTTTAATGGTCAGATAATTATAATCTCTGTGGCTAAAACCTTTGTTGAAGAGCCACTCTGAACTGACCTGGTTCTCAGACAAAAGACACATGACAGTCCACTGATGAGCCTATATCTGGGGTCTCTTTCAGGATCAACCAAAGCCTTCACTCCATTTTCATAACCCTAAAGAATCCAGTGTCACTTACTTGACACAATGAGGCATCAGAAAAGGCTTTTAGTTGAGGAAAGACACTGTTCATTATTTACTGATGAATTAAAGTGAACATTAGGAACAGCAGTGATCGTTCTTTGTGCACATGTCCTTGGAGACAATTGAGATAGTTGTCCTTATGCTAAATGGCTCCCCTGCTTCTGTGATTTTTGTCTTCTTCCTGTTAACTCTGAGTTTTTAATGACTTCATCAAGTCGTGTTCTAGCAAAACTTGCCTACACCTTCCTTACTGCTGCTCTAAAAGTAAGATAGCCAAACTTTTAGAAACCACCTTCCTTATTTCACACATAATTTTTAGTTAGTAGGCACTAGTGTGGTGTCTTGATGGGGCTCTAGACTGCTTTTCTTGGAGGGCATGGATTTTATGATAGTTATTTTTTTTTAATCAGCAAAAATCCTTTCTCCCTTGCTTCTGGGTTTGTAGTTTCTTCCTTTCTTCTTTTCTTCCTACCTTCCTTCCTTCCTTCCTTCCTTCCTTCTTTCTTTCTTTCCTTTCTTCCTTCCTTTCTTTTCTTTCTTTCTTTTGCAGGGGGAAGGCAGGGCAATTGGGTTAAGAGACTTGCTCAAGGTCATATGGCTAGTGTTAAGTGTCTGAGACCAGATTTGAACTCAGGTCCTCCTGACTCCAGAGCTGGTGCTCTACTCACTGTGCCACCTAGCCGCCCTTGTAGCTTGTTTCTGGCAGCTTAAGTGTTCTTGAAATCTCACTATCATATCTGTAGGATTTTACTGTATTTAGGTTTAAAGTCATAATTGATTAACATATTAATTGATAAATATAGCATATAAATAATACATAAATACTTTTGAATAGAATCGTTGACTTTTTTTTTCCAAATGCTTTATTTTTTTTCCTTTTGGAGGGCAATTGGGGTTAAGTAACTTGCCCAAGGTCACACGGCTAACTCCAGGGCTGATGCTCTACTCACTGCACCACCTAGTCACCCCTCAAAATGCTTTATTAACTTCTTCTGGTTTACATCATTCAAATCGTTCACTTCTTATGCCCAAGTTTGAATCAGAGAAAATCTTAGACAATGAAGGAATTTCTCTTATTTCACAACCTTAGTCACTAATATATAAAGTATTAAGATTTTGTAATGCTCAACATGTATATAACTCTTGTCCAATTTTAGCATCGAGGAACCATACAATACAGATGTAAGCTCAATATAGCTAAAAACTCAAAATAGCTGTCACTTACTCTGGGCAAACTTTGGAGGATTGTCATTGACATCAGTGAGTGTAACAGTTAGAGTCGTGGTCCCAGACAGGCCTCCCGAATGTCCACCCATGTCTTTGGCTTGGATGACTACCAGGTACTCCTCCTTTGCTTCTCTGTCCATGTTGGGAAGAGCTGTTTTAATAATTGCTACAAAGGAAAAAAAAAAGCATCACATCAAACAGGAGACAAAACTAGAGAATGGAACTACGTGCCAATTATGTTTTCATCTCTTTGAAACCTTACATACAATTTCCTATCTTAAGCTATCATTAAGTTATATCAGAAGGCTATAGAGTAGAAACAACACTGGGACACTTGGGTTCACAAACCTTTCTGTGGTTTATTAGCTGTATAGGATTGCACAACTTAAGTCATTATTTGGACCTAAGTTTCAACATCTATAACATGAGGATAATAATAATATCCACACTACCTTCTTTACCAAGTTGTTGTGAGAAGAAATGTCTACTGAAAAGCTGTTTATAATTTATTTGTTATTAATATTGTTATTGTGATCACAAGAATTACCCAAGGAAGAACTTGAGAAATATATACTAACACATAATCTAGATTTTCTTTTCTCCAAATTAAAACATAGATCATAGTACAATCATATTCATACAATTGTTCTTTGGGAAAAATTACTAGAAAATGAATCCTAACATAAATTGCACATCTGAATTCTTTTGCAAAAGGACATAAATATACAAATAGCTAAGTACTTTGGTATCAAAGAAAAATATTATAAAACCCACAAATATGCCAAAGGAATATACATGAACAAAAACAAATGTGAAGCTATAAGAAAATGACAGTATTAAATGAAATAATAATAGATGATTGATAATATTCTCACTATAGCATATATTCATAACAACCAAGCTAAACATAATTTTATAAGCTTTAAAAAATAGAGATGAAATACATCCATGTGGAGAAAACACAGGTACATATGATCCTGTCTGCCACTGGAGTTTTCCCAAAAATATTTTCATGGTGCATAGAAAAGTTGAGCTTATGGTCCAATACTTATATTCAATTACAAAAACAAAACTATATTAAACACCTGTGCAATAGTCTAACATTGTGTCAAATATTAATACCAAGATAGCCACTTTTCTCAGTAGTGTTTATGTTTGAAATTTGTTGAACAAGAAGATAAAAATGAAATGATGATGGTGATAATTTTATATTTATATGACACTCTAAAATTTGTAAAATACTTTACCCCATAAGGTAGATCATGAAAGTACTATTAGTCACAAAATAAAGATTAGAAACACAGGGTCCAGAAAGATGAGTTAAATTGCTTAATAGTGATAACAATAATAAAAATAATATTAGTAGTTAATGGTTTTTATAGCACTTCAAGGTGTTATAAGGTGGTGTAGTGGATAGGATGTCAGGAAGACCCAAGTTCAAATTCAGCATCAAACACTTTACTAGTGGCAGGACCCTAGGCAAGTCATTGTACCTCTTTTTCCTTCAGTTTCCTCAACTGTAAAATTGGGTTAATAGAACCATTGTAAGGTTGTTGTAAGAATAAAATGAGAAAAAACTTGTAAAAGTACTTAGTACAGTATCTGATACATAGTAGGTTCTATATAAATATGTATCCCCTCCCCTTTAAGGTCTGCAAAGGATTTAACATAAATTATCTCCTGTGTAGGTATTATTACTATCTCCATTTTAGAGGGGGAAATACTGAGGCTAAGAGAAGTCTGGGGATTTTCAAAATCACACTGTTAGTAAGCATCTGAGGAAGTATTCAAATCCAGGTGTTCCTGATTCCACATCAAGCATTTTATCTACTGTGTCACACTTTCTCTCAAAGTTGTCTGTAAGGCTGCAGACCATTGAACAAATCAATCAAATCACCCCACCCCACGAAAACAAGTATCGAGGTGCTAACCCTTTGTATTTTAACAAAGTAAGAACATTTTGCTATTGAATCAATCAATATAAGCTTTAAATACGTTTAGACGCTCCCTTGATCAATTGGAATGACCTCACATTGGAAGTGCAGGAAAAACGTTCAGGTTGATTGAAGAAACTTGGTCATGCCCTATGGATCATCTATAAAATATTGAGCCAGTTCAACTCTTAAGAGATTCAGATATCTGGTGGAGGAGATGAGATAGAGCTACCCCTGAGAAGGAATCATTTGGTGAGAGAGAAGAGCGTTTTATCCATAATCTGGGTATTTTCTTTTTTCGCCTAAACAAAGAAGGAAATAGTGCACTTTAGAGGAGCAGAGGATTTGGACTTTTTCATTGAGGTCCTAAATAGCACTCTCCAGGACAGCAGGGACTGGTGACAGTGTCTGCATAATAATTCTATGATGAAATGATTAAAATGTGGAAAGGAGATTCAAGTCTCAAGGTTCAAAGGGATTCAAACCCAGAAGAAAAGATTTGCTCTAACCAAGGAGAATAAAGACCCCAATAAATGACTTCCAGGAGGTATTATGCTACCCTTTTGCCACAGGTGCTCTCTAAATGTAACCTGCAAATTCCATGGAATTTGAATGTGCTTGGAGGAGAGTGTGTCACTGAATTTTAGGGAAACGGCTTATACCAACTATGCTTACGAGGCCAGCTTAGCTAATCAGTCCGAGCAATTAATTTATAATAATTGATAATCATAGCAAGAGGCACTGTAGTATGGCCTCATAATTAATAATACTACTCTTACCCACCTACTCACCAAGTTTGGAAATGGAACCAAACACCGAGAGTACTAACTGATCTGTGAGAAGGGAGGTGGAGAGAATAATCCCAAAGCACAGGAACATATATAATTATAAATGTTGTAGTCATGTCTTCTGACTCCAAAGGTCAGTGCTTTTTTCCACTATTGAAGGATTTTGAACCGGGAAGGGCATGAAAATCATCTCAATTCATTTTACATATTTAATAATTAAAATGCAAAAAGCATTAATGAGTTGCTCTATGTGGCATATATAGTTAGAAGCAGAACCAATTTTCAACCTTGGTTCTTTGACGCTAAAGTCCTGTTCCTTTCCATCACACTGAACTTTCCTTTTAAATAAGCACATTTCCTTTCATCTAGGGGAAAGACAACGTTTTCTTCATCCCCCCAGCAATTCTATAAATGTTAAACCCAATTGGAAGATGTGGCACTTTCTCTGTGACTATTTTTTTATTGTAATCCTGTTTTTGGAATCATATGTTTTAATGAAATCATCTGTCTGTAAAAAGAGTGCAAGGAGTTCATGTTAGCGAATCATTTGAGTTGTCAGAGAGCCAAGGGAAATCTAATCCACCCGGGCAGTGGGCTTTTGAAAGAAAGCTCAGAGCTCTAGGGCTCTTTATTAGACATAGAAACGACTCTTCTTTCAGGGATTCCCATTCAGAGAGCACTCAACTGGAGGACATTGCTTATTTGGAAACATTTACTGTAACTCAATAATATGCTTGGATTCAGTAGGTTGTTTCAAAAAGTAATCATATTATGCTGGAACTCTATGGATCCTACCCACATCATTATATCTCTATTTTCTTTCCCCTTTATTTAAAGGGTGGGGGGAAGGGGGGAGGAAAAAAAAGCAAAGGGGAGGGAAGTAGAAAAAAGGGGAAGGGAAAGAAGGCATATTGAATAAAAGCAGAGAAGGAAGAAAAGACAAGAAAAAGAAAGGAAAGGAGTGGGGAGAAAAGAGGAGGGAAAAAGAAAAGGGAAGAACAATGAAATTAAAAATCTAGAGTTTGAAGAATCCTTAGAGGTCATCAAATTCAAATCTTTCATTTTACTGATGAGGAAACTGAAGCAAGAAAAGATAAAGGGACTTGTCTAGGCTTAGACAGCTAATAAGTGTCAAAGGTAATATTCAGACACAAGTCTTCTAGGGGAGGAGTGGGCAAGGAAGGATTTGCAATGAGAGAGAGTGAAGTAGAAGGAATGGAAAGAAAGGGAAGAGAAGGAAAGGAAAGGGGGAGAAGAAAGAAGGGGAAGGGAGAATACACACATAAATGAAGAGGTGGGGGGGATATATTAGAGACCTATGAAGTGTTTTAGTAAGAAAGTATTTAATTAGCATATAAATTATAAAGATGTCCAGATAGCAGGAGTGTTTTAGAAAATGCGCACACACACACACACACACACACACACACACAGAGGCGATTACTTCATCTTCAGGGTCAGACTTTCAGAAGGGGGGGTTAGAAAATTGCTTCTTCCCTGCAATATTTCCTATGGGAAAACTATCATTCTTCAATTTTAGGTCTTTTTATTCTAACCAAGGATGACCTTGCAAAGTTATGCTATCAATGCAAAAGACTGACACAGAGCTGCCACTGATGTAAGTGAAAATTAGATAGTGTCCTAAGAGAAACGAGCTCAAATCATGTTTTAAGGCCCAGGTTAGGGCAAGGCATGCACTCAAAGGCCCTTAGGTCACCTCAGACATTGATCATTTGTGGTTTGCAGGGTTCCTCAATGGTTATGTAGTTACCTTGTGTCCTATATAATCTTATTCACAGTATCATCTCGGAAGATTTGAAGCCCTATATCTCTATTAACTGTTTTTGAATACCATTATGAATAGCTGAGTAGTTGAAAGTAATGTAAATTTTAGATCAGGGCTTGATCTATTTGACTCAGTCAGAAAGGTTAGGGACCTCACAGTCTCGAAAATAAGAGGGTTTCTTAGCTTATATGACCTGGTATGAGAAGTTAAATGAAGACTTCAGTCAATAAGACATAGAAATGGAGAATCATAGGATAATGGGGTCAGAGATTTAGACATACAAGGGACATTAAAAATCATCAAATTCAACATCCTCATTGCAGTACATGTGAGAAAACTAAGGTTTACTTGTGTAGAGCCACACAAAATGTTAGTATGTGGCAGAGGATTCAAACCCAGGTCTTCGTTAGTCTAAGTACAATTTTCTATCTAATAAACCAGAGGTGTCAAAGTTAAGGGCTGCATATTTCAGTCATTTAGTAATATCTGACTCTTCATGACCTCACGGACAATACTGTCCATGGGATTTCCTAGGCAAAGACACTGGAGTGGTTTGTCATTTCCTTCTTCAGTGGATTAAGGCAAACAGAGGTAAAGTGATTTGCCCAAGTTCACACAACTAGTAAGTGTCTGAGTTCAGATTTAAACTCACTGTCTTCTAGAGGGCCCAGTGCCTTATCTACTGAGCCATCTAGCTGCCTAGCATATTGGCTTAGAAAACCACAAACTCACATTATCTAGGTTACATTATATTTTTATTTTGTTAAACGTTTCTCAGTTACATTTGAATCTGGTTTGGTCGCACTTGAGAGTGTTACTCACTAGCCTGAGTCTGGTATCACTGCACTAAACCATTATGTAATATATTTCTAAAACAAGATTACCTAGGCTGACCCTACCCTTTTCAGTAGGAGATAGATGCCTTAAGCTCCAAGCCTGGAATAGATTTGTACAAAGTCACTGAGGTAAAATGAAATGATCTAGATTAATTTATATAGATGTGGTATCTCAAGCCATGAGACTAAAATGGACTTAGTCAAAGTCACTGAGTTGGTAAATGGCAATTAGAGAAGTAGATTTCATGGAATAATGCGTATAGAAAATTCTTTGTCCTTCATTTTTGTGAAGGATCAATGACATCATGGGGTGATATTTTGACTCATGTGTGAACTGGATTTAAGTGAGGCAGAGTTGCACAAAGTTTTTAGCTTCACTCTCTCTTCCAGAATCATTGAAATCCAGGGACAAGACAAAAGTCAAGATGACTGACAATGGCCCAGGATATGGTGAATAGCTTTGGTATTCTCAATGGCAACCCAAGCTCTAAGCACTCCACACCACCTGTAAAACAGCTTATTTTATGGCCATTGGAACAAATTGTTCTCATCTACCCATTCCACGGGGGGAAGTCTTCACATGCTTGGTGTAGACACCCATCTAACTCACCAAAGTGTTTGAGGCCCATTCATTACCCTCAACCGGGTTTAGCCCATCTGCCAAGATTGTTTACCCAGGTGTGGCCACTGTGCATGCTAAGGCTTCTTGGAGTCACAGGTGAGAATTGAAGGCCAGGTGGACATCAAAGGTAGATGAGCAGCCTTGATAAAGACTGAGCAAGCACTCACTCCAGAGGCACTAGTTTTCCCTGAGCATCCCATATATCTCAGTGTAGAATATTACTAATCTTCTCAAAACCCAGGTTAAAAGCACCAGTGCTTCTCTACGGACACTACAACAAAATGCAAACCCTCAATGGTGTTTAAACCCAGCTTCCAGAATGATTTAATGTTCCTCTTCCTCACACATTCTAGCCATTAGCCAAACTGGCCTATATGCTGTTATCCAAACTTATCATTCTATCTCTTACCTGAAGTCTTCATACAAGCTATAGCCCATGCTTGAAATGGCCTCTCTCTGTAACCTCTGCTTTTAGCATCTCTGACTTTCTTCATGGATCACCTTAAGATCCCTAAATATACTATGCATTCTCTGATCCCCTTCCTGTGAAATTGCTTTATATTAACATGACATTTATTTTGTATTTTCTTATTTTATGTATGACTTCCCCCAAGTCAAATATAAGATCCTTGAGGGGGAAAAAAACAGCAACAACAAAACCCAACCTTCCTTTTTTTTTAAATTTTTGTATTGCCTGAACCTAGACCTGTGTCTGACACATAATAGTAGATGTGCAATAAATGCTTGCAGAATGAATTAACGAGTTAGAGTCTCTCTGTCTCTCTCTATGTCTCTGTCTCTCTCTCAGTCTTTCTCTCTCTCTATGTCTCTCTTTCTCTCTCTCTCTGCAAAAGTGGGAATGTAGAATGTTAGAACTCTGAGCAAAATTTAGTTTCTCTTCGGTTACCAATCCTTTCTCAATGCTGATCTTTTTTGACCTCTCTGAACTATTTGATATTGTTGACCACTTCTCCAGATTTCAAGCACCCTTCTTAACAGGTTTTCATGAATTTCCTCTGTCTAGATTATCCTATGTTTCTGACCAGCCTCCTATTTTCTGTCTCTCTGTCTGTCTGTCTCTGTCTCTCTGTCTCTGCCTCTCTCTTTCTGTCTCTGTCTCTGTCTCTCTTTCTGTCTCTCTCTGTCTCTGTCTCTCTCTGTCTCTCTGTCTCTCTCTCTCGCTCTCTCTCTATGTCTCTCTTTCTCTCTCTCTCTCCAAAAGTGGGGATGTAACTATTTTATAACTCTCTTTTTCCTGATCTCTCTTTCCTATGGAATTCATAGTGAAAAAAATCCAGTTTTCCCACAGTGCAAGAGCCATGAACTGAACCAGTGAGAGAAAAAAAGACTTCCTTCCTCTCTCTCTTATCTTTTTGGCTCCAAGGTTTCCCTTGGTCTGGGGTTTATGGTTTTGTTCTGCATTGTTTGTCCTTCTCAGTTTCAAGTGTAGATAATAATGCCCCAACAGACCTGAGGTCCAAGCTGTGGTGACCTTGGAACTAGGTTTACAGTTAGGACATTATAGCCAGGCAATCAATCATGGAAGCCTAAACTTGAGCCTAAAGGGAGATATAACCTTGGATCTAGGATTGTGTTCTCTTTGGGAACTGAGCTAAACTATGAAGTTAATATCCCTTCTTTCCCAGAGTATGAGTTCCTATGGGGAGGATTATGCCTCCCCCATGTTGGGGGTTTAAATTTATATGTTTATGATCATACTTTTAGTGTAATAGTCACCCATTTCACCACTAAGATCATCACTATATCCTAGGGCTTTGTATTGTCTCTTTTGGTGATCTTATCAACTCCCATGTGTTTAATTATCATGGATCTATGCAGATTCCCAGATCTTTTTTCTCTCCTTAGTTTCTCTCCTGAGCAGTCTTCCCATTACTATCTATTGTACATTTTAAGCTGAATGTCTGACACCCCAAACTCAACCTGTCTACCAGAGAGCTCACTTTCTTTTAAAATCCACATTTCTTCCAAAATTTCCTACTTCCATTGAGGAGTTCACTGTCCTTCCAGGATCAAAACCATGGCACCATTCCTCACTCCTGCTAGAAAATTTGGCTTCTGTCCCTGGAACACTGGGATGTGACAATTGAACTTTTTCTTGCTCAGAAACAAGCCTCCAGGTATCTTCTACTTGCTATCTGGACAATTTGTTGGTGTAAGGGTGCCCACTCCCCCCACTTCATTATATGATATATTCCTCAATTAGAATCTAATCCCCTTTCTTGCTTTTTTTTTTTATATTTGTATGACCAGTGCTTAGAGCAGTGCCAGGAACATAGAAAATGCATAATACATAATCTATCTTCAACTCCTCTCTCTTTATTACCTGATATAAGCAAAGAGTTTTAAAATTTTGCATTTATTTCCTTTACCATATCTTTTTTATCTTGTCTTCATTTACACATCTATCACTATAGTTCAGTACATTGTCATCTCTCAAGTGGACATTAAAATAGTCTCCTACTTGGTTTCCCTATCTCATCTCTCCCCATTCCAACCCATCATCCACATAGCAATCAAAGTGACTTTCCTAAAGCTCGATTTTAATCATATAACCATCCCCCCTCAATAAACTCCAATATCTCCCCATTAAACCTAGGATGAAATATTTTTTTTTTCTTTAGGATTCCTTCAATCCTGGCTTCAAGTTTCCCATGGCTCAAATGTAGAGATCTCATGAGGAATGACTTAGGGCAGCTGAAACTGATAACAAACCACAGAGAACAGAAACACCCTTAGGCCCACTTCTTTGAGCAATCTTACCTGTTCTTGAAGTAGGATCTTCACTTTATGAATAAAATAGATAACAGTTGCCAGAAAGTTTTAGAAAACAGCAGCTGGAAAAGAATGGTCTGGCTAATTTTAAAGATACCGGAAACCAAACAAAGGAAACCCTCACCACCCATGTAGTATGAGTTGTAGGTCTCCATGTTAGGCAATGTTAGGAGAAATAGAAATGCCCAGAAAAGCTTCAGTTATATGCATATGTGACATCACAGTTTTTACTTCATATATTGGTTAGTTTCACAGATTTTTCTTTTTACTTCTTTTAAAAAATATAATATGAAAAGGGAAACAAGAAGGAGGAGGAAACAATGTGAAAGATAGGTAATATAAAAAAAGAATTTGATATGAAGATATGTGTAATAATAAATTAGTTTGTTTAATAGAATGGGATTAGATGAGTTTTAGAATTTTATGGCAGCATTTCTGGCCCTTTCTCTGCTAACACTATCATTGTGTGCCATAGAATTTAGTTCTGGGAGGAATTTTTCGGGTTTATCTAATCCAAAACTCTGTTTTTTTTACAGATGGGAAAACTGAGCCCCAGAGAGGTGAAATTACAAACTCAAGACTACAGAGGAAGAAAATGACAAAGCCAGGTTTGGGGCTGCCATCCATTCTCTGATGTAGGTGTGCTTTTATGGCACCACACTGCTTCTGGTGCTTAATAAATATTTTCAATTGAATTAAACTGGAGTATCAAAAAGTGGCTATTCAATTAATTGTCATGATGTCAGTGTTGACAATGATAATGATGAGGCTTTCAGGCATGCAAAACACTTTACATATTTCACTTCTTGATTATAACAAAAACTCTTTGAAACAAGTACGACAAACAGTTATCTACATTTTATAGATGACGAATCTGAGGATCACAGGTTAAATGATTTACCCACAGTCATATAATTAATAAGGATCAGAGGCAGGATTTGAATCTAGCTCCCTTTCTCCAAGTCCAATGTCCTTTCACTGAGAAATAACTGTATATGAATATAAAGATTTATAAAATATGGGAAGTTCACAGGCACAGCCATATAAATTTGTCCATAAACAAACAAAAATGTGTTTACATTTCTGAACATTTTTGTTTCATCATTTTTAAGAGTTTCATTACAACTCTACAAGTCAGGTGAAACTACAGTGTCCCAAAAGTCTTACTGTGTTTTCGTTGTTTTTTAAGTTTAAACTTACTAGCTTTAGCTTAAAGTTATGCTAAGAATTTTAAATTACTTTGTATTTGATTTATTTCATATATGGAAAAGTTTTTATTTTTATTTCCCACTTTACTTTTCTGACAGACAATATTGAACAAGTCAAATGTCTGGATATTTTAGGAGTTATGTGCTCTGGCCTAGTGGACAGAGGCCTGGACCTGAAGTCACGAAGACTTGAGTTCAAATTTGGCCTTCAAACATGTAATAATTGTGACAGTGGGCAAGATGCTTACTCTCTCTCAGTCTCAGTTTTCCCATCTGTAAACCTGGAATAATGATAATAATCCTCTCTCAGGGTTATTGTCAGAACCAAATCAAATAATATTTGTAAAGCGTCTTACCAAATTTAAAGTGCCATATAAATGTTAGTACTAATAGGCATGTACCTATCCCAGAGGGTTTTAAGTGTTCCAGAACATTCCATTGTATTATGATTAAACAGAGAAATCACAGGTCAAAGTAGCATCAAACCTAAATTATCTGGAACACTTAATCAGAATTTGTCTTCATACGACTTCGGCAAAATGGGAAAAAGAAACATCATCTTGAGGAATTATTAAAGCAAAAGTAAAATCATTTTCATAATATAGCTTAGTATCTTTATACATTCACTTCTACTTGTTGTGTTTGTTTGTTTGTTTAGAAAGTATGGTATGATAAAAGGCAATGGGAAAGGAAGTGAGAGACTCTACTGCTCATTAACTCTATGAACTTTGATCATTGATTTAAATTCTTGAAATCTCTATTTCCTCTTTGGCAAAATGAGGGAATAAGACTAGAAGTTATTCCAGTTATTTTCCAGGATTCAGATTCTGAATTCTATATCCTAGGGCTCCTTATAGCTCTATAATCCTAGGTTCTACATTTCTTCCAACTCTAGCATTGTTTGGCTCTATGAGTCGTCCCCTCTTGGTTCAACCATATGAAGGACAATAGTAATCTATGATATTTATTTTAGTTAACATTTATATAACACTTTAAAGTTTTTTATGGTCTTTACAAATGTTTTGACATTTAATTCTCACAACTCTCAGAAGTAGGTGCTATTATTATCCCCATTTCATAGGGAAGGAAACTGATAATAAGAGATTAAATGATTTGTCTAACTTCACACAGCTAATAAATATTTAAGGTAGAATTTGAACTCAAGTCTTCCTGACTTCAGGTCCATTGTTCTATTCATTTTGATACCTAGCTACCTAAGTTCTAGTTGTAGCACTATCCCTCCAGCCATCTAACTGTATGACCTTAAGCAAGGCACTTCCTCTTGGATGCCCAAAATTTACTCAGTTTAAAAACAACTAAAAAAAACCCAAAACAAAAACAGTTGAGTAAGATTACTCCTAATGTACTTCGTACCTCTAACATTCTTTGATTCTATAACAAACTCACACTTGATTTTTAGACATAAAATCCTAGACCAAGCAAGACTTCCTTTCCTCCAAAGATCCAATTATGCTCACTCTTTTTCAACTTGTTGAGACAGGAATATGAATTGCCACATTTTAACAACAAGGCTAGGTGAACAGCAACAAACACAAGTGGTAATGATTCTCCAGTTCATCTGAAAAACTCACATAATCAGAGCTGACCAGTCTTGATTTAAATCATCAATTCCTGAACTTGTTTTCCACTACTAAAGCAATGAATCTGTCACACAGTTATCATTCCGGAATTCAGTTCCCTGCTGATGATACACAGATCCGTTTGATTCTCTCTCCTATTTTAAAGAGATATTTTTAGTTCTTATTTTCTCCCAATCAAATGCAGATTTTCCTGGTGCAGAAGTTTATGAAATTAAATCCTTCTAGCACCAAAGTTCTTATCAGTTTTGAACATCTGTTCAGCATGAGTCATCCTCTGGGGATTACTTCTGATTATAATCCAATTTTGTCATCTCCAAATTTTAAAATTTGTATTTTTTCCCATTCCATTGTCTTTGGCATTATCTTTTGAGAGGTTATTTTGTATTCCTCAAGAAGGCTTCTTTTTCTGTTTTTCATGATCTCTCCAGATTGAGGCCTATGGCTCCTTGTGAAAAATATGAAGATGTTGATTAACTCTTTTGTTATTTCAAAGGCTGATTACTGTAATTCACTCTTCTTGGGTCTCTGAGATTGTGCTGTTCAGAGATTGCAGTTGATATAAAGTGCTGCGCTAGGCTTCTCTTTGGAATAAGACTTGTTGAGTATATTATCCTAGTTATAAAACCACCTGCTATGTTAGCCCTAAAATCCCCCATAGTTTCAAGCACAGTTGTTGACCTAATCTCTGTGACTGATGAGCTCAACTGGTTTGTGAATCTTGTGAATGAAACTAAAGTCAGGTTTTCCATTTCAGTGGGGACCCATCACAGCTTACCCTGTGCTATGGGGACACAGTGATCATATACCAAAAAGCATACCAGTGACCAGTCATTAGTAGAACTTGGACAGAAGTTGTGTGTGGCTCAGCATAATCCTCCTCCACTATTGGAAAACAATCGAAAAGCCTGATCTGTAGTGGTAGATCAGCAGCAACTTTATAAAAGTTGCAAAACAATAATTTTTTTATCAACAAAAGCCAAAGTTAATGAGTTTGATCAACTACTTGGGAGACTACTTTTCCCATCATGTAACTGAAAGTTGGAATAAGGCCTAGAGATCTCCTCTTTCAAGCTTTTACTTTATTTTTAAAAATACCTAAGTATGGGGCAGCTAGGTGGCACAGTGAATAGAGCGATGGTCCTGGAGTCAGGAGGACCTGAGTTCAAATTTGAACTCAGACACTTGATATACTTACTAGCCATGTGACTTTGGGCAAGTCACTTAACCCCAATTGCCCTCCAAAAAAAATTCCTAAGTATTTTTTTTTTGTACTTTACTTACATTGTTCACTATAACCCCCTCTTTTCCTTCCCAGAGAGCCATCTCTTAAAATACCAAATAACAAAAGAGGAGGAAGAAAAATAAAATCCTCTAAACTAACCAAATTGCTATTAAAATTCTAATATTATATGTAGTATTACATACACATAGTACCTTACAACTTCAAAGACATAGTTGTCTCATTTCTCTTCTTTGGGGCCAAAGTTTGTTGTTATAAATTTGGAACATTCAGTTGTTGTTGTTGTTGTTGTTATATTCATTTAAACTGCTGTAGTCTTTGGTATATATTGTTTTCCTGGTTCTTCTTACTTCACTTTACAGTAGTTAATATAAATCTTTCTAAGCTTATCTGTATTCCTGTTCATCATACAGTGAAGATCTTTAAAAAAATCAAATTTTTATTAATTATTATTGTATTAATTTTTGTTAGCAAGTATTTTTCCCTGCCTCCCAACATCCTTCCCTAAAAAAAAAAAAAAATTGAACAAAACACTTGTAACAGTCATAGGCATTCCCATAATATGTCATATTCAAAGCATATGTGTTTCATTCTGCATTTTTAGTTCTTTATCTCTTTACCAGCAGGTTGGTAGCTTTCCTTATCATTGGGCATCTTGAATTATTGCTGATTATCTGATGATCAGAATTCTTAATGCTTTCAAAATTCTTTTTTATTTCATATGTTATTTTCCTGGATGTGCTTATTGTACTCTGCACCAATTCTAGAAGACTTTTCCTGTCTGTTTTGCTTTGTGTTTTTTTTTTTTTTATGAAAACATTGCCTTCATCATTTGTTATGGTTCAAATCTATTCTCTCATAGTCATATAAAATAATCTGTTTACCTAGTTCTCATTTACAAAATTCTGTTATGTACACAAGACAAAATATATATCCCCAATAGATTAACATCTATTTTGTTCCTAGTTCATTTCTAACAGAAAAAAAAATCTGTTTATAAAAATATTGGGGATTTTTGTTGTTGTTGTTCTTGTTGTCGTTGTTGTTAATATGACTGGGATACATTCTTGTTGTGGAATCTCTGGCTCCAAGAATATAGGCATTTTAATAATTTTCTTTTCATAATTCTAAATTGCATTTTAAAATAGCTTGGCCTATTCCTAACTCTCCTAAGAATGCATTAGTGTGGTTTTCTTTTCACCTCCCTTCCAACATTGGCAATTCCCGTCTTTTAATCATCTTTGTCAATTTACTGGGTATCAGATGAAACCTATTACTTGTAACTTTCTTTCATGTTATTGTTAATAGTCTGAAATTCTTTTGAGGTTTGTTTTTCATCCTTTTGGCCTGATATATTTGTCAATTATCTTCTTATCAGAGATACACTTGTTAGCTTTTTCCCCAGTCAATGTCTTCCTTTCTGGGGGTAATTTTGTGTAAAAATAGTTTCAATTTCATATAATCAAAATTATCTAGTTGGTCTTTTATGAAATTTATTTATTTATTTTTAGTTTTCAACATTCATTTCCACAAGATTTTGAGTTATAGTTTTTTCTCCCTGTCTTTCCCCTACCCCCACCCCAAAATAGCAAGCCCACTGGATACCCCTTCCCCCAATCTGTTATCTCTTATATCCACGCCCCCGTCACCCCCTAACTTTCTAATAGGGCAAAATGGATTTCTATACAGTGCCTGTATATCTTATTTCCCAAATGCATGTAAAAACAAAACAAAACAATTTTTAAACATTTGCTTTTAAAACTTTGAGTTCCAGATTTTTTCCCTTCTTCCCTCCTCTCCCACCCCCACTGGGAAGATAATTCAATATAGGTTGTACATGTGTAGTTACCTAAATTATTTCCATAGTAGTTATATTACAAAATATTAACCATATTTCCCTCCCTCCTATTCCAGCCACCACTTATACTATTTTCTCCTTTGACCCTATTTTTTTTTGGAGGGGAAATTGGGGTTAAGTGACTTGCCCAAGGTCACACAGCTGGTAAGTGTTAAATGTCTGAAGCTGGATTTAAACTCAGGTCCTCTTGACTCCAGGGCTAGTGCTCTATTCACTGCGCCATCTAGCCACCCCAACATTACCCCATTAAAAAAAATGTCTGCTTCTAACTACCCTCTCCCCCAATCTGCCCTCTCTCCTATCATCCCATCTCTTATCCCCTGCCCCCCTATTTTTCTGTATGGTAAGATACCCAATTGAGTGTGTATGTTATTCCCTCCTTAGGCCAAATTCAATGAGAATCAGGTTATCCCATTCCCTTTCACCTTCCTGCTCTTCCCCTCCATTGTAACAGTTTTCTCTTACCTCTTTTATATGAGATAATTTACCCTAATATATCTCTCCCTTTCTCCTCCTAATATATTCCTCTCTCACCTCTTAATTTTATTTTTTAGATATGAACCCTTCATATTCAACTCATCCTATGCCCTCTATGTACACATGAACATACACATGCCCACATTCACATATATATTTATATATACAAACACCCTCCTATACATACATATGTAATTATGTATGCCTATATATATATATATATATATATATATATATATTCCCTTCAACTATCCTTATATTGAGAAAAGTCTTATGAGTTACAACTATCATTTTCCATGTAGGAATGTAAATACTTCAACTCTAATAAGTTCCTTATGATTTCTTTTTTCCTGTTTACCATCTCATGTTTCTCTTGCTTCTTGTATTTGAAAGCCAAATTTTCCGTTCAGCTCTGATTTTTTCATGAAGAATGCTTGAAAATCCTCTATTTCATTGAATGACCATATTTTCCCCTGAAGCATTATACTCAGTTTTTCAGGGTAGGTGATTCTTAGTTTTAGTCCTAACTCATTTAACCTCCAGAATATCATATTCTAAGACCTTTGATCCGTTAATATAGAAGCTGCTAGGTCTTGTGTTATCCTGATTGTGTTTCCACAATACTCAAATTGTTTCTTCCTGACTGCTTGCAGTATTTTCTCCTTGATCTGGGAACTCTGGAATTTGGCTATAATATTCCTAGGAGTTTTCTTTTGGGGATCTTTTTCAAGAGGTGATCAATGAATTGTTTCAATTCCTATTTTGCCCTCTGGTTCTAGAATATCAGGGCAATTTTGTTTGATAATTTCTTGAAGAATGACAACTAGGCTCTTTTTTTGATCATGGCTTTCAGGTAGTCCAATAATTTTTAAATTATTTCTCCTGGATCTATTTTTCCAGGTCCAATGAGATATTTCACATTATCTTCTATTTTTTTTTTTCATTTGTTTGGATCTGTTTTATAGTATCTTGATTTCTCATAAAATCATTAGCTTCCAATTGCTCCAATCTAATTTTGAAGGAGTTATTCTCCTCAGTGAGTTTTTAAATTCCTTTTTCATCTGGCAAATTCATCTTTTTAAGGCATTCTTCTCCTCATTGGCTTTTTGGACCTCCTTTGCCATTTGAGTTAGTCTTTTTTTAAGGTGTTATTTTCTTCAGTGTATTTTTGGGTCTCCTTTTAGAAGGCTGTTGTCTTGCTTTTCATGATTTTCTTGCATCATTCTCATTTCTCTTCCCAATTTTTCTTCTACTTCTCTAACTTGATTTTCAAAACCCTTCTTGAGCTCTTCCATGGCCTGTAACCAAGTCATATTTTTTAGAGGGCTTTGATGCAGGAGTTCTGACTTCTATGTCTTCCTCCCACTCTATCCCTTGATCCTTTTTGTCCCCAAAAAAGGTTTCTATGGTCTGTCTGTGCTTCCTCTGCTTGCTCATATTGGCAGCCAATTACTTCACTTTTGAGGTTTTTGCCATGGTAGAACTCTGCTTCCAGAATGGAGAGAGATTTGTCCCAAATTGCTGGGGGTATTGCTGCTGCCAGAGCTATTAGGGGGGACCTCTCTACAGCCCCCACAAACTCTGGCTCACTGGCCACACACCCCAGGACAACCACCCAAGCCTGTGATCTAGATCCAAGTAGGTTAAAGCAAAAGTGATTACTCTCTGAATGGATGCTTGGTCCCCCTGACAATATGCATGCCAGGAGCTCCTGAGGCAGCCATGTGGTGCCTGACCACACTCTTCCATCCCCTCCTGTTCCAACAGAATTCCACACTGACCTTTTACTTTGTCTTTGGCGTTATAGGTTGAGAAGTCTGGAACCTGCCACAGCTGTTGTTGATTCACTCTCCTGAAGTCTGTTCTGGCTGCTGCTGGTTGGGGCAACCCTGGGGCCAGAACAACTTGACTCACATGGGACTGTGTTTGGCTTCCAGCTCCATGAGACAGACCCTTCCCATAAACCTACCAGGCTACTTTCAGTGGGAGATTTGTTTCTCTGTGTCTTTTTGTGGGTTCTATAGCTTTAAAATTTGTTTAGAGTCCTTTTTTCACATGTATTGGAAGTGATTGGAGCAAGATCTCGTACCACATTTGTGCTTCTACTCCGCCATCTTGGCTCCCTCTTGTCAGTCTTTTTTAACTGCCAGTGTTTGCCACTGATCCTTGTTTGGTTAACAATTTGCTACCATATATCTGCGCATGTAAAGTGTGTGATCTGCTTCTCTTCAAATACCTATTTTTATAATATTACATTTAATATTTAGGTCTTATGCATTTCAGTTATTATAGAATATGGTGTAAGATATTGATATAAATCTAATTCTGCCAGAACACTTTTCAGTTTTCCCCAAAATCTTGTCAAATCAAGATTTCATTCCCAGGTTACTTATGTTTTCAATTTGTTATTAAGTTCATCTACTTCTAATTTTCCTAGTCTAGTCTATTAATCTATTTTTCTTTTTCTTTTTTTCTTTTTTTGGAGGGCAACTGGGGTTAAGTAACTTGCCCAAGGTCACACGGCTAGGTTTTTTGTTTGTCTGTGTTAAGTGTCTGAGGTCAGATCTGAACGCAGGTCCTTCTGACTCCAGGGCTGACGCTCTACTCACTGTGCCACCTAGCCACCCCAATCTATTTTTCTATGTTTTAGCCAGTACCAAATGATTTTGATAATCAGTACTTTATAATACATTTTGAAGTCTAGGCGAGCATTTCCCTTCTCCCTTTTCTTTGTTTCCTTAAAAGGCAAAATGTAATGAATCTGACTGTTGCTTTGCTGCTCTCTCTCTTTTTTTATACACTTACACATTTTATAAAAGTATAAATACATACAATCCAACTTATAATCAATTGCTCAGAAAAAAATATACCATTATACAACGTCAGAGCAAGAAAAGCAATTTCAACATTTATCATAGGTTTTAGGTTGAATCAAACTGTATTCTAGAGCTAGTTAAGCTACAAATGAGAAGTGTGAGTTAGTCAAGTTACTTTTCCTCTCTGGTTTTCAGTTTCCTCTTCTATAAAATGAGAAGTTTATGTTAATCTCTAAGATCCATCCCAATGCTAACATAAGATATTCAAACATTCTATGTTCTATAGTCTTTTTGAAATTGACAGTGTATCTGTTATCATTTTACTCTGTATTAAAAACTCTGCTTGCCAAAATTATTTTGCAATGGTCCATGTCTTAAATTATCCATACATGACTGTGCAATAACCAGTGGATACTTTTTAAACTGGTGATTCCTGGAGGAATTAAGATCTATAATTATTCCTATTCAGAATTAAGGTGAATATTCTTTTCCCCAAATGAAAACGCAGGAAATCCTCAATCAATTGGAATTATTACAGTGAAGAGCTCAACATGAATATAAGTTCAGAGAACAATAGTACTACTACCTAATTATATTAATAAAATTAGGATGGATTCAAAAGCTAGAGCCAAAAGTCTCTTTCAATAATAGCTCCCATTTCTCTTTTTCAATTTCCTTCTTATTATTCCTTTTGGTTTCTTTTTAAAATTATTTGAATATGTTTTAAACATCATGAGGTGTGAACATTTCCCCATACATGGAGCAGAAAAACAGGGCTACATATGAAGATGAGAATCTCTGCTATGTAAGTTTGATTTTTAAAATATATTCCAAATGCAATATGGTAGTTTCAACAATGGGCCATATGTTTGTGATGTCTACTAAACTTCCTTCTGCTCTCTTCTATGAATTAAAAAAAAATCATTGATGTTTTTTATCACTGGTTGATATTAATATACTGTTTTACAATTCACAATTTTTTCCTCACAAATAACTATGTAAAGCATATAGCAATAGCATTATTAGTCCCATTTTTCAGACAAGGAAACTGAGAGTCCTAAGGATTATTATAATAATACGATATTTTTTAAAAAATTTAAAGGTAAAAAACACTTTCACCAAACCAGCCTAACAGGTAAGTAGTGTAAATATTATTGATTATGCCATTGCAGTTTCAGAAAGTTGTAGCGATTTGCTTTGTCTCTAGTCACAAGTTCTATAGTTAACTGGTAGAGCACAGACTCAAAGTCTAAGTCCTGTCCTTAATCTCAATGCTTTTTCCACTCTACCAATTACCTCTCAATGGAAGGCCCTTTCACCAAAATCAGTTCATAAAATAATGTTTTACTGTGAAACTTTCTGTTGATTGCTCTATGCTGGGTACAACAGAGAATCAAGTTGTGCTCCCAATAACTTGGGAAGGAAGAAAGAAGTCTTCACATGGTGCTCTGTTCCAGATGAGCTAAAACACTTCAGTGAACTCTTGACTCCTGAGGGTGCTCCTCTGTGACATGTTAGTACTGATTTCAATTTGTCTCCATAGAGGAACAGCGACACTAGAGTGGGGAAATAGGCACAGAGGAGAGAAACAATTCCAAACTTGTGTGAGTTCTTGCCCCTAGACTCCCAGAGGGCCTGAAGATTAATATATCAGTGGATTGCACTGTGCCCTATTGCATGTACCAGCAGCACCTGTCACTGGGCTTGTATTATTCACCTACCAGCTTGGTGTCTCCATTCATAAAATCATAGCCAATGGCAAGGTAACCAGAACAAAATGTGGCAGTAGTATCATTGGAAACAAGTTTATTTCCTGTGCTGCAACCATGGGGAGAAGTTCTACTTCATGATGAGATTGAGAAGGAAAAGGAAGGGAAGAGAATGGAAGAAAAGTAAGAAAAAAAAAGATGTGAATGAAGGGTTTTAAAACTCCTTCCCATCATTAATATATAATGATTGGCTCTCCAGCTACTATTAATAATATTAAATTCTTTAAAATTTTCTTAGTTTAATCATACTTCCATCTCTGTATATAATTTTTATCTAAAGTTTTTTGTAGTAATTATATATATATATATGCACACACACACATATATATATATGTGTGTGTGTGTGTATGTGTGTGTGTGTAACTGAGAGGCATAAAATGACAAGTAGTAAAGTGTTGACCTTAGGTACCTACTTGAGTCACTTAAAATTCAGAAATTCCTCCTTCTTCAAAATAATTCAAGTGGAAAAGCCTCCCAACTTTCCTTGGGATAATCTCCTATCCACTTTCCTACACCTTGGAATTGCCTCCACAACCATATCATGAAACGCTTGCTTAGGCCTATTTTAAAGTAAAGCAACATGATGCCTGCATATCTGGATTTGAGTCCTCACCCTGTCACTTGTTAGCTGTCAGACTTTGGGCAAGTAGTTTGGCCTACCTTAGCCTCAGTTTCTTCATCTAGAAAATGGGGAGGAGGTGGACTGGTTGCCCTTCAAGTTCCTTTTCAGTTTTATTCTAGGATCCTATAACTAATAATAATAATTTCAGCAGGAGTACCAAAGTCTGTCCCTATATAATAACTTATTTTCCTCCTTTCCCTCTTGTTCTTATCTGTGCCTCTATCCTCTCATAGAGAATTATTTTTTTCCTTTCCCCTTAGGTGCTTAGCCCAGATATTTACAGTAAATATTGGCCATTTCTTTTCTTTTTTTTTCTTATTTTAAACAATTTTATTTAAAGTTTTGAGTCCCAAATTCTATCTTCCACCCCTTTCCTCCCCTCCCCAGTCCCTGATATGGTAAGTAATCAGATATAGGTTATACATGTGCAATTATGTAAAACATTTGCATGCAATACATTTTGTGCAAGAAGACTCAAAAGAAAAAAATGAAAGTGGAGAATAGCATGCTTCATTCCATATTTAATCAAAATCAGTTCTTTTCAAGAAAAAGATTTTATATATACATATATATATATATATATATATATATATATATACACACACATATAGATACATATTCAATTATCAGAGGAATTGTTTTGCTTATTTATTCATATTTTGGCCCTAGGGGTGGGGATGAGGTAGGTTGTAGAAAAATGAAATACTTGTCAGTTGGGGAAAAATAAAACAATGTAAAAGTTACACTTAGAAAAGAGTATTAAATAGAGACAGTCTGTAAGCTTTATCATTGATTACACAGTCTTCCAGCACTAAGGTAAATACTCATTCTTGAATTCAATTTAAATTAACAAACATTCATTAAGCACTCAATGTGTATAAGACATTGGGGGCTAAGAAAAGCAGATGAAAAGACCCCCCCAAAAAAAGTCCCTATCTTCAAGGAATTGAACAATGATTTTATGGAGTAAAAAGACAACATATAGACAAATAAGTATTATGCTTATTGAAGTAATAATTTCTACTAATACTACAGTGTTTAATATAATGGAAAAACCTTTAGATTTGGAATTAGAAGACTGGCATTAAAATCTCAGATCTGAAGCTTAGGCAAAGTACATCATCTCTTTTAGTCTCAGCTCATACATCAATAAAATAAATGTTGCACTAGATTATCTCTAGAGTTCCTTCCGACCTGAAATGTCATAACATTATGACAGGATATAATTCTGTGATACAATTTTGAGATGTGTCCAGTCAATCTTCTCAGTCTAATGCTAGTTGTGATAAACCTTTATAAGATGTTGTCTCTTGCTGTTAATGTGGTTTCTTCTCCAGATGGAGAAAATAGGGCAGTCCCTTGTAAATACATGATGTGTCTATGTTCCAAGGGAAGGTAGGGGTGTGATTAAAAATATACTACTAAGATGTTTGGGATGCGATTGAAAAAAGACGATATTCACAGCTTCTTCAAGGTGGGATTGTGGTTTTTGCAATTCATGCATCAGGAGCATAAGATGTACAATATGTGTGGGGGGAGGTTAGAAGACAAGGAGGGCCGATTTTGACTCTTTAGGCTACCACACAGAACCAGGAGTGCAGTTCTCAGAGGCTTTTCTTTTCCCTTATGCCCAAATGTGGTGATTAAGGAACACTTTGAAAAGCCTTTTCTCCAAAGTTCTCCCCACAAAAAAAAGAGAAGGGAAAATCCTAATAAAACTTTCCACTGCCTTAAAAGTAATAGGAAGTAAATATTATTCCAAGCAGTGCCTCATTCAGAGCTAGAAGAAACCTTAGAGATATCCTCCACAGGAAAACCATTCTATCATAAAGACACTAAATCTCAATGAGACTGTTGTTTGCCCAAGGTCACATAGCTAGAAGGAGGGAAGAGAAGGAAGAGGAAGAGGAGGAAAAATATTTATATCATAATTTCGTATTAGCAAAACATTTTCCTCACAGAAGCCTTCTCTTGTCATGGAGAAGCATTATAATATACTGCTGAACCTGGATTTAGGAGGCCAGAGATTCAAATCCTCCACTTCAGAAGCAGCTGGGTAACAGTGAATAGTACTGGGCCTAGAGTCAGGAAGATCTGAATTCAAATACGACTTCAGACACTTTCCAGGAAGCTTTGCTCTGAAGTCAGGACTAATGATCTCTAGAGTTTCTTCCAACCCGAAGTGTTATAACATTATGACATGATATATTCTGTGAGATGTGTCCAGTCAATCTTCTCAATCTAATGCTAGTTGTGATCACTTTTATAAGATGTTGTCTCTTGATGTTGATAACTGGCTAAGATACTTAGCCTCTATCTGCCTGAATTTCCTCACTTGTAAAAGGGGGATAATAACACCTTTGTTTGAGGCTTATTGTGAAAATTAAATGAGATCATATTTATAATATCTGTAAAGAGATTAGCAAAGGAACATATGCTATACTAATGCCTGGTATGTAGTCAGTGCTTAATGAATTTTTTTTCCTTCCTTCCTGATATTGATGAGCCCTGCCTGTCACTGAGACTATAGGCTTAAGCTATGAGTCTCAGTTTTTGTTTTTTATTTCTAAATGTCTAGGGACAATCATACTTGTAGGACCAAGGTTGTTGTGAGGCTCAGATGAGCAAATGTACTTATAAATAAAATACCCCTTAACTTTAAGGTGCATATGGATGTCAGCTAGTCAGCATGCTCTCTGCCATTGAGGAAGATAGATTATTCTAAACAAAGTAACTGCACTGAAAGTAACCACTGTATGGAACTGGTCACAAATAGTTCATGTCTAAGAACAAAACAGTAATAAATACTAAGATTAATCTTAGTATACCACAGCTCTAATCTTGTCGTTCACTGCCCAAATGCCCCAAACTCTAGTGACTAAAGTGGTTAGTGAGTTTTACTTGAGCCTATTTCCCAAACAGCATATATCAGTCCCTTGATTTTCCTTCTCTCTTTTCAGCTGTTTTCACCATATGAGACTTTCTCTGCGGTCCTCCTCCTGAGCCCCTGGTTTTGCTGCCTTTCCTTCATTGTCCTAGCCTTCTGTTACTGTCTTCCACTCTCAGTCTGTTTCCTGTGGCACCAGTCCCAGGGACCTGAATGGAGATTTGTACTGGGGGAATAGCTGAGATGGAAAGCTTCTACAATGTTCTGCTCCACTGAATCCTCTGTGGGGGCATATTATTGTAAACAGCCTTATGTTGTCCCCCTATGCTGAGGCTTTTCGTAAAATAGAAGGCTCCATTTAAGACTCTTTATCCTTATAGGTAGAGGAATTGGATGATTTGGCAGAGTTTTAGGTAGGATTTAATGGAATGGGAAATATGTAGCTTGGAAAACTTGTTTACATCACAAAGAAGAGAATTTTTTTTCTTGCTTTTTTTAGTACTGGCCTATGCTTTGTGGGAAAGAAGAGGAGGAGATAGAGAAGAATATTTTTTAAATGGAATTTTTCTTCAAAGGCTGTGTTCTATTGATTCTATCTTGAAAATATCTCTTACGGGGCGGCTAGGTGGCGCAGTGAGTAGAGCGTCGGCCCTGGACTCAGAAGGACCTGAGTTCGGATCCGGCCTCAGACACTTAATGCACACACAAACAAAAACCTAGCCATGTGACCTTGGGCAAGTTACTTAACCCCAATTGCCCTCCAAAAAGCAATATATATATATAACAAAGAGAAGGGGTCCATAGGCTCCATCAAACTGCCAAAAGTTTCTATGATACACAGAAAGATAAAGAACCTCTGCTCTAGGCCAAACTGAATTGATTTTTCATTTCCCAAATATATCTTGTGCTTTCCCACCTCCAAATTTTTGCTCTTTCCCTTTTTTTTCATTTGATTAGGATACCACCTCCATTTCTATTCCAGACTAGTGACAGCCTACCTATCCTTTAAGGTGCTAATCAAATGTTATCTCCACATAAGAAGTTTTCCTTTATCATTCTAGCTGCAAGTTGACCCTTGCTCACTTAATCTCAAACACTTTATGTTCCCCTTAGCATATTCTAATTTTATTACAGTTATCTATATCCTTGTCTTATCTTTTTTACTAGACTGAAAATGCATTTAAAGTAGTTATTTTCTACTTTATCTCTGCATCTGCTCCAGTGCCTAGATGAGAGCAATACATATAGGAAGTACTTAATCCATGATAGTTGAAAATTTTGATGTTGAAGGAGTTTAGGAGATTTATGTATAGATATTAAATCCTAGGCAAAGAGTTTTCTTTAAAAATATACAGATGAATAAAATAATGTAAATGGAAGAACCAATAAGCAATCAAAAATAAATCTTGTGAAATGTCAAAGAACTATTTTAGCCCCAAAGAAGAAACATATAAAGACACCTCCCATTCCCCACTCTTTGAACAGGTGGGATATTCACAGGTGTGGTACATTGCAGAAGACATCAGATTTTTTCAAGGAAAAGGCTAACTTTACTGATATTTTCCCATTTTATCTATTTTTTATAATTTGTAACAAGGGATGGGTCTCTTGAAAGAGTGTCTGGGGGAGCAATACAGGGTGAAACCTAGGTCATGAAAACAGATCTCTATAAAAATCTATTAAAATAAATTGTATGTGAACAAGTATTTCATTTATAGAGTATATTGTTCTGAAACATCATTATGATGCCTTTACTAAATTTATCATCCAATGGCTCAACATAGCATCCCATAATCCTGGATTCTCCATAGCCTAGAGACAAACCTAGAAATGCCAGTGAGTCTCTATTCCTTTGCAATTAAACATAAGCTCCTCCATTTGACTTTTAAAGCCCTTCATGACCTGGTCCTATAGTAGAAGCAATATTTTTAAAAATGATTTTGAGAGACTAAGCCTATTTATATTGACAATTGACTATTTATATAGACTGTTGACTATTATAATCATCATCTATTATTATATTATTTATATAGACTAATGATTATTATGAGCCCACAAATTAAAAATAAAAGACATATGAGAAAAGGCACATCCAAAAATAATAACCTGGATTCAACCTAACATCCTGACCTATTATATATTTGAACCCTTGGTGATCCCTTTCATTGAAATTGACTTTCTTAATTGTCCTAACATGACTCATGATTTCCCATCCTCATGTTTTTGCACACACTGTCCCCCATTTATAAAATGTACTTTTTCTTCGTCTCTGCCTTTTAGTATCCCTTATTTCCTTCAAAACCCTATTCAAGTGCCATCTCCTACATCCTTCCTTTCCTCACCCTTCCCCTGCCCCAGAGGGATAGAGTCTTCCATTCCAAATTTTCCCTTATACATATTTGATATATATTTTGCCTGTGCTTATTTTTATGTATACTATCTCTTTTGAGAGAATGTGAGCCCTTTAAGCACAGTGACAGTTTTATTTTTGCCAGTATATGGCAGTGGCCATCTCACTGTGCCTGCCATATGGTAAATAGATGAGCAAATGTTTATTGATTAATTGATTGATTTTTGAAGGTTTTGCCAGAAAACACAAACTCTGCCAAGTGCATCTAAGGTATAAAATCCAAACAGGGGCCGAGTGGCAGAGCATACTTCTGTTGTGCAAAGACCAGCATATATTGTTACATAGAGGTTCATCAACAGAGTTGGTCACCTGGTGAGGAATTTTATTTTGTTTTGTTTTTTGGGAGGAGTGCAGGAGGAGTAATAGATTCTGTAGAGTATGGAAGCACTCTGATCTAAATGTAGAGATTACCAAACAACATGTAATAATAGATCTTTGGCATGAATGAACCGCTATCATCCTTGTAACAATCATCCAAAAATATATCAATTAAATCCCTATGGAATGTCTGACAATTTATTGAGTGATAAGAGTCCGACCAGGAATCAAAATTATCCATCAGAGTACTCTTCTGGTTTAGTTATAGGTTCCTTTTTCTCATTTGGCCAAGGATGATGGTGCCAGATAAATAAGGGTTACAAAATTAGTCAGAGACAAGAGGGTGAAGTTAATTTTCTCTGAACCAATTCATTCTTTGCCAATAATTACCCGGTCACCTGCCAGCCTCATTATGTATTTCTCATTAAACTCAGTGGCACCCAATCAATTTCAAGAGCTTCACCTTCTATACATTAAAATCTAACTCTAATTTTTCATTTTTGGTTAATTTGTTGGTTAATATTTATATGAAATTATTCTTTGCTAGACAAATAGTGGAATTTTCCCAAATGGATAAAAGCTAATGGTCTCCAGGAGGGTCATTCAAGAAAAAAGGGGGAGCACTGGATATAAATACAAGGTCATAAAAAGAGCAGAATCATTCTACATTGAATGAGTCAAATTAAAACTATGCTTGGTACCCATAGCCTTTTCTCCTCTCTAATCTACCCTTCACATGACTATCAAAATGATATGCCCAAGGTGCAAAAATCCTTCAGTAGCTCCCTCTGGCTTCCAGAAAAAGACAATTCCTTAGCCTGACATTCTTCCAGTTAAATATCACATTATTCCCTATTATATAATCTATATTCCAGTCAAACTAAATTACTTTCCTGAATTTCATCTCCCATCTCTCTATATATGCACAGGATATCTCTTTCTGATCAGACAGGATATTGGGGACCCTCCACCCATTTTAGTCTAGACAGCAAACTTAAATCAGTATAGTCCAGGACAGTTTCTTGGCCTCCATTTATATGGTTGACTCAATTTGATCCCCCTAGTGCACTAAAATTCCATGATTTGTTTCATGTAAATTATTTGTCTAGCCATGTTTTTCACTTATACCATTTCTTTTCTTCAACTGTCTCCAAAGATTCACACGTTTTCCTTGTAACTTGAATATCACCTTTTCTACTGTATCCCCTTCCGCTCTCTGAGGTCCATGGTCAGACTTACCTCTTTCAAGAAATAGCTTAAAACTTTATATCTTTCAGGAAGTCTCCTCAGATTGACCTTGCTAATCTCTGGTCACTTGGTCTTTTCTCTGCATCTGCTCAAGATTTATATTTTCAATATTTTAACATACTGTTTTCCTCCCTAGGGGATGATGGCAAGAATATATTTTTTTTAGAAATGACAGTTCCGGTAAAAAAAAATTATAAACATGATAGGATTAGAAGCTACTCAGAACCTTCACACCTTTATAGGAAGATTTTTTTCTTCAAAAATTCAGTTAGTGTGTGATGAACCTTCCAAGTGCTAACAAATTCAAACGTAATAAAATAGCCTATACCTTAAAGAACAAAAATTCCTGGGAAACGATTTGGGTTTGAATTAATTATCCATGTGTTGTTAGCTCATTGATTGATCAAAATCATCACTAAATTATAAAGAAGGATGATGATAAGATATTTCACTTAGTTATCACAGTTCTAGGTAACTTGTTTAAGCTAATGTTTGACTCTTAGGGAGGAAAAATGATTTATACAAAGGGTAGCATTCCCTCAAAGCACCACCATTTCTTAGAATTATTTAACTACTCCAAAAGAGAGAACAGAAGAAAACAGAAAAAGTCCATTAACCACTCCTGGCTGTCAAGCACTTACTCTTATAGCCAAGAAAGTTATACTACCAAATGCAACATCTGTTTGGAGTCAAGTCACTAAATATTTAAATGTCTGCTATGAGACAGGAACTGTGCTAAGCACTGAAAATACAAAGAAAGACAAACATTTAAAAAAACAAAAGAATACATGCTGATTAGTAAAAAGAAAAAAAGGATGATTCACAATGTTAGAAAAGTATCAATTTAGGGGCAGCTAAGTGGCACAGTGAATAGAGCACCAGTCCTGGAGTCAGGAGGACCTGAGTTCAAATGTGGCCTCAGACACTTGACACGCTTACTAGCTATGTGACTTTGGGCAAGTCACTTAACCCCAACTGCTCTCTGAAAAGGAAAAAGAAAATATCCATTGAAGAAATGATTATTATTAAAAATGATCATGGAAAGAGGTTATTGTGAAGTACACAAAGCTAGAGAATTCCTAGAAAATGTCTAAATGAAACTAAATGAAAAGAGATTGATGTGTATTTGAGAAATGGAATAGATCTCTTGGCCTTTATCTGATGCTCTACTTTCATCAGTGATAATGATGGAATGATATTTAGATTACTGAATTTGGAATCTACCAGCTCTGTATTAGATAAACTAGCAAAGGAAGTAGAAATGACACTTAGAAGGATAAAGAATGGATGAAATTAAAAAGAAAAAAAATGTATACTGGAGGCAACAGTGCTAAGGAATTCAGGAACTGATTTACCAGATTTTGCTGAAAAGAACATTCCAAAAGAATGCAAAACATCACAAGAAATATTTTAACAATAACCACCAAATAGAATTTAAAAGATGGTGCATACATGTTGTCTCTGCCTCAGACGGCAATTATTAGGCACAAATGACATGTTGTGTGTAAAGAAATTTGCAAGCTTCAAATCACTGTATAATTCTCACTATTGTCATTTTATGAGTATTATCATCCTTGATAAAAATTAAAAAATATGAGAAGATAAGATGAAAGAAGGACAATGTTTTAGGACAACGCTCTATAACATACCAAAATGTAGCCTGTATACCATTGAATGAGGATATAAAATCAAATAAAAATGAAACATTTGACTTGGTTTTACAAAATATGGCCTCAAAAGCTGCCTTCAAGCTAGATTGTTCCGATGTATTTATTAAGATCATAAAAAGATTATATAACTGAAGATACGAACTATTTAGTGACACTCTGAGCATAAACAACAAACTGGGAATAAAATAGGGAATAGGAAGTAATATGTTCACCAAAGTTGTTTACCAGATCCATGAAGGATGTCCTGGGCAAGGTCCAAGCAAAAGAAATATTGCACATTTTTCCTCCAAATTCTCCTATTCATATATAACCCTAATGTTCATTGCAGTAAGTCCTAAAAGGACCTATAATACTGCCTTAACAAGATCCAGTTAGTGAAAAAGCATAAGCCAACCCATTCACAATTTAAATAAGCGGGGGATAAATATGATTTTGCCCAGATTGTGATATGGAAATAGGCAGGCATTATATTTAGTCAATTATTGCATGTGTCTTTGGATAGATAATGATCTAGATCTAGAATAGAATAGGAGAATATTTAGACTGGATTTCATTTGGGAAGTTTCAGAGCACTTTCAGGGATTCCAATCTGACCTCAATGACAAAAGTATATTTTTAAAAGTGATATTTCAGTATTGATACTAAAATGTTGGGCTTCATGGAAAACTCCAATGTTAAAAGAATAAAAGGTTGGTGGCCTAAAGGGAAATGGAAATATGAATGGTGAGTTTAAGTTCAATGCATCATAACTTGACCACTCCTTCACAATCTCCTTTGCTAGATCCTCATGCTGATCATGCCCACTAGTCATGGCTATCCCTCAAGCTTTTGTCCTGTGCCCTCTTCTCTCATTTTACTACTTTATTGGGTTATCTCACCATCTCCCATTAATTTAATAACTATCACCATGTTGATTTTTTTCAGATTTTCCTATCCTGCCCCAACCTCTCTGCCTTTCAGACATCTCCAACTAGATTGCAGTAGACTTTTTACACTAAACATTTCCAAATATCTACTCATTATTTTTATCCTAAACCCACTTCGTACCCTTTATTGTAGAAAGCAACACAATCCCTCTAGTCCTTCAAGATCACAACCTAGGAGTTATCCTCAAATCTTCATTAACTCTCATACCCCATATCCTGTCTATTGCCAAGGCCTGTCAATTTAACCTTTGCAAAATCTTTTGAATATTTCCTCTTCTCTCCTTTGACACTGCCACCACTTTTGTGTAAGCTGGAGGGACTTCAGATCACCAGCAGCTGTGGTTATTTCCAGAATTATCAACCCATAGATGCTAAGGACAAAGTGAGAGGTCAGTGTGGTGTGGACTTTCAGGAACATGGAATTTGGGAGTGTGGTCCAGACTTTGTCCACTAGAGGGAGAAGTGGCTGAGGTACTGCAGCTTTACAGCTGCTGCCACCTGCCTGCTTCAGAGCCCCAGGCCTGCACATTATAGGGGGACCAAGCAACCAGTCTGAGGGGTAATTGCACTTGCTTTAACCTGCTTGGATCTGCATCACTGTCTAGGGTGGAGGTCCTGGGGTGCAGGATCAGTTTGCCAGAGTGTGTGGAGTCAACTAATAGTTCTGGCAGCTGAGAAAACCCCAGTGACTTGGGACAAAGCTCCCCTCTCTGGTAGCAGAGTTCTATTGTGGCAAAAAGCTCAAAAGTCAAGTAATTGAATTGTAATTACAACATGAACAAGCAAAGGAAGCAAAGCAAACACAGCAATCTGACTATACACTCCTGTTTTGGGGTCAAAAAGGATCAAAGCATGGAACAAGAGGAAGACAATGAAATCAGAACTCTTGCACTAAAAGCTTCCAAGAAAAAAAAATGAGCTGGTTACGGGCCATAGAGGAGATTAAGAAGGATTTTGAATAACAACTAAGAGAAGTGGAGGAAAAATTGGGAAGAGAAATGAGAAGGATGCACGAAAATTATGATATGAGAGTCAACAACCTGATTGAAAAAAATAACACCTTAAAAAAATAGACTAACTCAAATGGCGAAAGAGGCTCAAAAAGCCTTAAAAAGCCGAATTTGCCAAATGGTAAAAGAATTCCAAAAGCTTGCTGAAGAAAATCATTCCTTCAGAATTAGATTGGAGCAAATGGAAGCTAGTGACTTTATAAGAAATCAAGATACTATTAAACAGATCCAAACAAATGAAAAAATATAAGGCAATGTGAAATATCTCATTGGGAAAAACATTGACCTGGAAAATAGATCCAGGAGAGATAATTTAAAAATTATTGGACTACCTGAAAGCCATGATCAAAAAGAACCTAGAAATTATCTTTCAAGAAATTCTCAAGGAAAATTGCCCTGATGTTTTAGAACCAGAGGGCAAAATAGAGGTTGAAAGAATCCACTGATCACCTCCTGAAAAAGATCCCACAAAGAAAACTCCTTAGAATATTATAGCCAGGTTCTGGAATTCCCAGATCAAGGAGAAAATATTTCAAGCAGCCAGGAAGAAACAATTTTAATATTGAGCAAACACAATTAGGATAACACAGGATCTGGCAGCTTCTACACTGAAGAACTGAAGAACTTGGAATATGATATTGCAGAGGTCAAAGGAGCTGGGATTAAAACCAAGAATCACCTACACAGCAAAACTGAGTATCATGTTTCAGGGGAAGATATGGTCATTCAGTAGAATAGAGGACTTTCAAGCATTCATGATAAAATAACAAACAAACAGAAAAAAAACAGTTGAATAGAAAATTTGGCATTCAGATACAAGAAGGAAGAGAATCATGAGAAGGTAAACAGGGAAAAGAAATTATAAGGAACTTATCAAAGTTGAACTATTTACATTCCTATATGGAAAAATGATAATTGTAATTTACAAAACTTTTCTCAGTATTTGAATAGTTGAAGGGAATAGAAATGTGTATACACACATATACATATATATGTATGTATATATACATATATATGTCTATATAGGAGGGTATAGGAGCATATGATACATATGTGAGTGTGTGTATATATGTGTACAGGTATACATAGACAGAAAGCACAGGACAAATTGAATAGGAAGGGATGATTCTTAAAAGGTGAAGTTAAGAGGTGAGAGAGGAATAGAATGAGAGGAGATGGGGAGAGACAGAATGGGGTAACTTATCTCATATAGAAGAGGCAAGGGAAAACTGTTACAATGGAGGGGAAGAACAGGAAAGCAAAAGGGAATGAGTCAACCTTATTCTTATTGAATTTGGCATAGGGAGGGAATGATATACACACTACATAGGGTATCTCACCCTACAGGAGAGTAGGGAGGATTGGGATGAGAGGGGCGATGACAGGAGGGAGGGCAGGCTAGAGGGAAGGGAAGTTGGAAGCACCTACTTTTGAAAAGGGACAGGATCAAAGTAAAGAATAGAACAAGTGGAGGGTGGGATAGGATGAAGGGAAATATAGTCAGTCTTTCACAATATATCCACTTTGGAAATGTTTTGCATAGCTACATATGTACAACCTATATTGAACTTCTTATCTTCCCAGTAAGGGTGGGTGACAAGGGAGGAAGGGAAAGAATCTGGAATTCTAAGTTTTAAAATCAAATGTTTAAATATATGCATATATATTAATTATTATTATTATTATTTTACATGTAACTGGAAAATAAGAAATTCAGGCACTGAGGTGTAGACATCCACCATGCCCAACTGGAAAGTTGGAGCGGGGGGAAGATATCGGAGAGAGAAGATTTGGGGAGGGGATATTCTGTGGGATCGCTGTTTTGGGGTGGTGAGTAGGGGGAAAATGGGGAGAAAATTTGTAACCCAAAATCTTTTGTAAATGAATGATATAAACTAAAAACAAGCATAAAATTTTATTTAAAAAATAAGAATAACCAAAAATAAATTAAATTAACTTTAATGGTGAAAGTAAGGGTAAGCTACAAGAAAAAAAAATGCCCCCAAACACTAATACTTAGAGAAATATGAATTGAAGCAACTCTGATATTTCAGCTGGAAATGATGACAGAAAAAGAAAATCACCTATGTTGGAAGGAATGTGGTAAAACAGGTACATTAACTCATGGTTGCAGAAGCTATGAATTATTTCAGTTCCAAAACAACTTGGAACTCTAGCCTGCCCCTTCAAATTACTATCATTATAAGGCCTGTATCCCCAAAGAGATCAAAGAAAGAAGAAAATGACATATATGTACAAAGATATTTGTAGAAGTTCTTTTCAAAGTTGCATCAGACTATGAACCAAAAGTGCAAATATTTATAGGGGAATGAATAAATTGTGGTATGTTAATATAAAAAAATTGTATTTCATCATGAGAAATGACAAAATGAACTGTTTTGAAGGAAACTATGATAGCCCTTATGAATGTACAGATAGAAATGAGCAGAACTAGCAAAACAATTTATATACTAATATCAATATTATAAAGAGAATTAACTTTGAAAGATTTAAGAATTCTGATCAGCACAATGATCAATGACAATTCAAAGGACTCATGTTGAAAAATTCAATCTTCTTCCAGATGGAGCTGATGGACTCAGAGTGCAGAGTGAAACTTTTGATGTTTGTCTCTCTGTGTCCTGTCTTTCTGTCTCTGTCTCTGTTTCTCTCTGTTTCTCTCTCTGTCTCTCTGTCTCTCTCTCTGTCTCTCTGTCTCTGTCTCTGTCTCTGTCTCTGTCTCTCTCTCTCTCTCTCTCTCTCTCTCTCAATGGCTTATGTAGCAGATTATTTTGCATGACTATACATATTTGTTATATGTTTTACTTACTTTCTCAATGTGGGGAGGGGTAGGAGAGAGAAAGAGAATTTAGAACTGAAAGCAAAATATAATTGAGTTAAAAAGACAGTAATATTATAAAGAAAAGCAACTATGAAGAACTTTAGAATGCTAATCAATGAAATGACAAATCACAAATCTAGAAGAATAAAGATGAAAAACACTATGCATCTCTAGCCAGAGATGTAATGAACTTTAAGTTCATGCAAAAGACATACATTTTGGACATGGCAAATATCAGAATTTGTTTTGCTAATTTATGAATTGATCTCTCTCTCTCTCTCTCTCTCTCTCTCTCTCTCTCTCTCTCTCTCTCTCTCTCTCTATTTCCCTCCCTCCCTCCCTCCCTCCCTCCGTTCCTTCCTCCCTCCCTCTCCTTCTCTCTCTCTCTCCCATATTGCTGGTAGTAAGAAGGAGAGATAAATATGAGGGAGAGACAAAGAGATAGAAAGATACCGAGAAAGAGAGAGACAGACAGGGAGAAGACATTTTAGTGAGTTGATAAGAAAATTTGGGGGCCAGTGATACAGTAATATCTTGGAACCTCTCCACAACGTATTACATGGGGTTCTTATGAGCTCTCAGGTACCACAAAGTCTTATTCTTTTGTACATGCCCTATTCAGAGATTTTCATGCGATTCCATGAACAGTAAATGCCTATATATATATATATATATATATATATATATATATATAGCTCACTACAAAACAACACAATAAAACAAAGTAATAAATCTCAAATAACACTTTCTGCTCAAACTTTGGTTGAATTAGCCTCCCCCTCTCACTTTAATCTCATCTGAGTGGTACTTTGCATTTTGCATATGTTGAAAAACAACTTTACTCTCAAGATACGTGTATGTGCATCTCCTAATCTCCTTAAGGGCAGGGACCATGTCTTTTTTATTGCTTTTATATCCCCCATAATACCCAGCATGATGATGTGGGCACAGAAGGCAAATGGCAAATGTGCTATGATTGGTTCTTCACAGATCTGAATAAGAGCACACCACTGAGAAGGGCCAAGGTGATTTGGTTTTGGTTTTGGTTTTTTCTTATTTCTGCCACAACTATGTTAGAAACCTTCAACAGCAACAACCAAAAAAAAAATACAATAATAAAATAAAAAAAAGGAAACATTGCCCTAGTTGACAAGGAAATGGGAATCTTAATTAATTTATGCCTGTAAAACGTTTTGAATACCTTAGGTTCAGATTACTGTTGTGCTTATTCTCAGCCTTACATAAATATTTGTACATGTAAAAATTCAGCACATTGACATTATTGAAATGGTTGCATGAAAACATGAGGCAAATTGACTTTGAGACAGGTGTTAGCAGTCAGCCCTGGCTAAGAAAGTCCTTTGTCAACAGAGCAGGTATAAGTGGGGCTGCTAATGTACAGAAATGGTGATCTATGGGGTGGAAAATATATTTGGATTCTATTCTCTATTCAATTCCCTTCATCTCTGTGGGGAGACTGTAACACTCTTATGATTGTGGGTTGTCAGGGATAGGGAGAAGGAATTGGGCAGCTCAGAGTATTGGGTTCTGATCCACTAGGAACTGGTTCCAGCTCAAATCACTTATTACCTTAACCTCTAGTATAGATCAGTTTCAAAGCAGTGGCCTAAATATAAATGATTTTATTAAGTAATGCTGTTTCTAGCCACACTCTATTTTTTTAGAAATAGATAAATATGTATTTTAAAGCTAACATATTACATATGTTTTAGGTTTATGTACATACAACATGGTGGAAACTGGAATTGGAAGACCCAGGTACCAATTCTAGCTTTGTTCTTTACTTCTTTGGTAACTAGATAGATAGATAGATAGATAGATAGATAGATAGATAGATAGATAGATAGATATAGATAGATAGACCGATAAATGATAGATATGCACATATACATGTAAATTTATATACACATATGGACTACATATTTGACAAAGAGATTTTAAATGCATTATTTCCTTTGATCTTCCCAACACCTTTATGAAGTATTATAATAGATTGCATGGTGTGGTAGATAAAGGATTCTTTCAAGTGAAGAAGTCTCTGTCACTGTCTCTGTCTCTGTCTCTCTGTCTCTGTCTCTGTCTCTGTCTCTCTCTGTCTCTCTCAATGGCTTATGTAGCAGATTATTTTGCATGACTATACATATTTGTTACATGTTTTACTTACTTTCTCAATGTGGGGAGGGGTAGGAGAGAGAAAGAGAATTTAGAACTGAAAGCAAAATATAATTGAGTTAAAAAGACAGTAATATTATAAAGAAAAGCAACTATGAAGAACTTTAGAATGCTAATCAATGCAATGACAAATCACAAATCTAGAAGAATAAAGATGAAAAACACTATGCATCTCTAGCCAGAGATGTAATGAACTTTAAGTTCATGCAAAAGACATACATTTTGGACGTGGCAAATATCTGGATAAGTCATGCGTCTTTTCATTGTCCCAAGTAATCCACTAAAATTATAAGTTACACAACATTTGCCAATCTCTTTTAGTGTAGGAAGTTTCCTCACCAGAGATTGTTTCCACCTATAATATCATAGGTCCATACCTATGTATGGAAAACTAAATGACTATATGGGTGTGTGTGCATTGTATATGTGTGGACACACTCACATATCACCTTAGGGTTTGAAATGCCTTCTTACCAATTCCAAGTAAGAGAGTACAAATATCCTTACTCCCTGTTATAGAGGACAATATTGAAGCACAGAGAGACTAGGTGATTTATTTACAGTCACATGGCTAAAAAAAGGAGCAAGGATTTGAACTGTTTTACTGACTTGTGGTCCCAAAATATTATATGGTTCTCTAAATTATTATAATAAAAGACAAACTCAAACAATTACTTTAAGGCCAATATTGAGGGACCTTGAAAGAATTCTACAAGGAATCTTATGTGACCTATTAATTTTAATTCAATCAATTGAAAAGTATTTATTGAGTATGCATTATAATTTAAAATGCATTGGGCAAGGAAACTGGAAACAACTCTAACCCTAAACAGTTGTGTCAAGTAGCTTAAGGATTTGGGTATCAATTTCTTCCTGACTCTGATGAGGACTTTGGATGATACATTTCAAATAACTTCTAACATTATTTTTGTTATTATCATTAATATTATTTTATTATCTTATCTATAATACAAACCCTGTGTTTTTTTCATTACACCACCTTGATGTATGAAGTTTACTTTCTGTCTCCCTAACAAATAAGTATCTGCTACAGAAATTCAGTGACCATCTCAGATTGGCTTTGTCAAAAAGAAAAATAAAAGCACAAATAGGCAATTGTTTAAGTAATATAGACCTTCTGTTTGAAAAACATGTCATTTAGAAAGCAGTAGCTTTCAGTGCCAATCTTCAAAAAACTGTTTTTTAGAGTGTAGGAGTTATAGTACTTTAGAGTTCATATGAAATGTAAATAAGACAAATTCAGTTTAAAATGTATTTTTTTCACTGTCTGTATTTTCAAATGTGATGGAAAGTGATGTCATCTCAGAATGTGCTCCATTATGATCATTTTAATGCAATATTGTAGCAATTTAGTATAGCAGGTAGATCTGCAAATGGATTGAAAAAAAATCTTGAAATGCTTCTAGCCTGCCTAAAATAACTACTGTGGTGAGAAGGCATGTCATGGCAGAAAATGTGGAATTCATAAACATTAATATAAAGTGGCAGTATGCCCACCTGGTATTGATTAATGCCAAAAAATGTCTACTAAGGATATTTTGAGAGTTCCGATTTCTAGAGGTTAAACTGATTCAGTTTTCAATAACTGGCTGTGTAGCATGGTGGAAAGAGCAGTAAATTTGGAATCAGAAGACACAGATACAAATCCAAATTCTATTCTTTGTTGTCTCTGTGACTATCCTTATCTATTGACACATAGACATATAGGTAGATAGAGAAGTAGATAGACATTCTTATAGATGAATATTGATGAAGGTATCACTATAAATATTGATAGAGACATAGAAAGAGATGGTTTAATAATGGATATATAGGTATAAATATGATAGATACTGAGCAGCTAGGTGGTACAGAGGATGGAGAGCTGGACCTGGAGTCAGGAAGATTCATCTTCACAAGTTTAAACCTGGCCTGAAACACTTAGCTAGCTATGTGATGCTAGGAAAGTCATTCAACCCTGTTTGCCTTAGTTTCTCATCTATAAAATGAGCTGATGGAAATGACAAACCACTCTTTGCCAGTAAAACCCCAAATGGGGTCAAAAAGAGTTCGACACAACTAAAGTGACCAAAAACAACAATCATACATACATACATACATTCATACATACATACATACACAGATAATCTTAACCTCTTTGACTCAATTTCTTCCTTTATAGGAAGAATGAATGAGACAAAAAGATCTTTGAATTCATTTAAGGCTCTAAATTCCATTGAATTAGATTACTAATTGTATCCACCATTAAAATCTTGCAAGTTCTAATCTATTCCATTTGAAGCTATGATGGACTTGGTATTGTACATCTGACATTTCATTTATTAGAGAAAGGATTCATCATAGAAAGGACACTTTTGTTTGACATTAGAGTTAATGGGATTGTTCTCTATGGCCATGTAAACTTAGATGCTTGAATAAATGTTTGTTGAATTGAATTTCTAAGGAGCCAAATTGTATTGTCTGACCTCACTATCCTTCCTTCATTTGTTCTCTCTGATTGCTAATTTCTTGCTGACAACTTACCCCTTAGCCTTTTGGAGCTCTTCATTTGTGTATGACCCTCACCTCCAGAACCACTCCTACTGAAATTGGCCCCAGATAGACCAAACTGTCCTTTCAGCATCATAGACGCTTACCCTTAGTGAATCTCTTGCCCACACTCCTGCCTATTCCTAATCCTTGGTTCAATCTCAATTATGGCAAAAAAAAAAATAAAGACCAGTACAGGACTGTATGTTATACATAGTAAGTGTTTAATAAATATTTGTTGAAATAATGGATGTTCCAATGGACCTCCGCCCCCTCTTCCCATGAAACAAATGTAAAAAGAAAGAATTTAAGCATCAATTTTCATTCCTGAAGAAATTAACAGTTCCAAGAATGAACATGTCTACACAAGGGCTATTCAAGTATGTTTTTGTTATTGTTAGTTATTTTATTGTTTTATTAACTGATCACTATCATTTCTAATTGATTATCTAACTGAACTGAGCATAGTTAAAATATGTATTCATATGAAAGATGAAGCACAGAATCCAAGAAATCTCAGATAATAAGAAAGGTGGTTGGGGGAGACTCTTATCTGAAATAAATGAATAATTTTATCAAGGGTGATTGGGGACATAATTATTCAGATCATTGGCTGAATTCTGCATTTTATTTTCTATTGGTTGACCTAGCTTCCCTCTTTTACAAAATGATGTGAATAATTTCTCTTCACAAATGTTACTTATTGTATTGAATGTTTAAAGTTCCTTTAATCTTTTTTCTCTGGACCCTCCATCCACCAATGCATACCCCAACCCCTTTGACCTTAGTAAGAGTTTGCATTAGTCAATGAGACCTCAGGAACCTTTTTTGGTAGGAAGTCTTTCTCCATTTATCTAAATTTGTTATCAGACACTATGCTGTTTCCCTGGTTCATAGTGAGACTGTTTTAGCTTAGTAGAGCCAGATAATCATCTTTACTCAACTGGAATTAATTAAATGACTACTGTGACAGACATTCTCCTAGGTGTTAGGAATATGGGGTGAAAATAACACAGTCCCCATGCTTTAAGAGCTTAGATTGTACAGGAGGAACTCAGCATATATACATATTGGTCAATTCAAAATATATGCAAAGAAATTTTATGGCAGAAGACCAACAACAAGGGTATCAGAAAACCCCTAGTGTAGGAGATGGCTATCTGGGCTGACTAGAAGGAATCTAGAGAGTTTAAGAGGCAGAAGTGAAATTAAAATGCATTCCGAGTATCACAAGCAATGTGTGTAAATGAATGGAGGCAGGAGAAAGAAAGGTTGTGGTTGCTGCTGCTGCTGTTTGTTTTTGTTTGTTTATTTGTTTTATGAAAAACAGAAGACAGGCCACTTAGGTAGGAACAAAGAAAACATGATAAGAAGGATGAAATAATTTTTCAAACATAGGTTGGATTTAAATGGTGAAGGCTTTTAAATGCTGAAAGGAGAACTAGTTGGCTCAAAAATAATAGCTTGATTTGTTCCATAAGTTAAAAATAAATATTTTTTTTAAAATAAGAAGGAAAAGGGAGCCATGTTTTTGTTAAAGAGCAAATGAAGTATTTAGATCTATGCTTTAGTGAAGATTAACTACTTTAGGGATCTATCACGAATCTATCCATTTATGAAAGTCTCTTTAGAACTTGTAGGCACTTCAAGTTCATTTTCAAGTGAACTAGTTTACATATAATGTAGCTACATGAATATTTACCCATAAGAAAAAAATATCCCCAACAGGTATTTAATCTGAAATATTTCTGGAAATCCACTTTCCTGTGGCAGTGGAAAACCCCATAGGTTTTCAGAAAAGAAAGGACTAATTCCCTGTAGAACCATTAATTTTTTTTTCCTTGCCAAAGACTTCTGATACGATTTCCTCATTTGGCCCAGTAGATTCATGTGATGTGAGCATAACATTTAAGTTATTCCAGATCTATCTTTGTCTCCCCCAACCCCAACATCACTCTCCCTCATGACTCTATCAGTCAATCTTGAAGGAGCAGCTATTTGGGAGAAAGCAATGAACTCCCTTTCCTGTGATTTTATTTATATTATCTTCCTGGACCCCATATATCAATTAATCTTGGCTTCTCTTTGTTCCCTAGTCCTCACTCATAGTAGCATAGGTAACCTGGTACTGCCTTTAGAGATCTTATTATTAGCGTTTTCAGGAAGCAAATGAGAAAAAAAAATAAGAATGTTTCAACACAATGTGGTGGCTATCATCATTTCTATTACTCCCAAATGTTCAGATGGCAAGAAGATAGCCTTTTGAGTGGCTTTTTCCTATTAAGAGATACAACTATATTTTGAAGAAGGTAGTGTTGTATAATGGAAAGATAAATTAAATTGGAAGTGGGAGACCTAGGTTCTAGCCTTGACTTAGGTACTTTGTGAGTACATAACTCAGTAAATCAGTTGAATGCCCTGAATCTTGATTTTCTTTTCAGTGAAGTAAGAATGATAATCCTGACAGTTCTTTACCTCACAGGGTCATTGTGAAGCAAATGACTTGCTAACACAGTTTAATGCTTTAGGAATATGAACAGTTTTTGTTCTGTTCTGGTTTTTTTGTTTTGTTTTGTTTTAGGAAAATACCTCGTTTAAAACTGATAATAGCATGAGTTTTGAAACTGACCATGTATAAACTTTATTCTATCAAAACCATTATACTGTAGAGCTACTGATTGCTCCAGTTCTAGGCTAGCTGATTATGTAAAATAGGGTACATTTTTCTTCCACTTTATATGTAAGCTCAGGGGATAGTATTGCATGGGGACATGTTTAGGACTTGACATTTGGAATGGCAGATGGATTGGAAAAGCATTTGCCTGTGGGAGTTAAATGGCACAATCAACCCCCTTGAATTTTGATTCAGTTTTTAATTCGGAACTCTAAAGATTATGGGATTTGGGTGAATTGGAATAATAGCCACTCACATTTCTTCAGAGTTTTACAATTTACAAGGAGTTTTCCCTGAAACAACCCTTTGATATAGATAACAATAACTTATAATTCTATAATACCTTAAGGTTTACAAATCACTTTCCTCCCAGCAGCCTTGTGGTCTTGGTAGAGAGAATATATCATTGTTTTTTTTTTTTATTTCTGAAATAGAAAGTAAGGTTTCAACAGAGGCAAAATAATTTGCCCTACCTATGCCATAAGCTATTAAGTCATAGGACTTGAGATTTAAACTTAGCTTCCCTTATTCCAAGAACAAAGCTATTTTCATGATCCCATCTTCAAGTATTATCATTGTCATTTGCCAAAGAGGAAACTGAGGTTCAAAGAGTCTGAGTGATTTGTCTTGATAATATGATGAGTAAATTTTGGTGCTGGGATTAAATCCAAGTCATGAGGGTTCTTTCTACTATAACATCTTCTCTCTAGGTTTATTTACTTTGATGCAAGCCTAGTAGTGGTAGAGCTGGATCAAAAGGCATGCACAGTTTGGTAAGGTTTAGGGCATACTTCCAAATATATCCAGAATGACTCAAACACTTCACAACTATGTCAATAGTGACGTAGTTCATTTGTTTCCCCACAGCTCCTCAAACATCTATATTTACTATCTAGATATCTAGCTATCATTTTTTTCTATTTTTGTCATCTATATTTGTTATCAAACATCTATATCTATCATCTATCATCTATCTTTTTTTTTCTCTTTTGTCATCTTTACCATTGAGATAAGAGTGAGATTAAACCTTAAAATGGTGTAATTTGGCATTTCTCAAATTATTAATTATTTAAAGATTATTTTTCATATGATAGCTTATTTTTTTTTCTTTGAAAAGTTTATTTCATCTCCTTTGACCATTTATCCATTGGTGAATGTTTGTTAATCATATTAATTAGAATAATTTTCTTGTATGTCTTAGAAATTAGATGTTTATCAGAGATATTTGCTACCCAGTTACCTATTTCCCTTCTTTTTTATCACATTAGTTTTCTTTATGCAAAAACTTTACAATTTTGCATAATGAAATTATCTATTTTGAACAATAAAGAAAACTTTATCTTGTTTAATCCTCTCTTATCACTTGTACAAACATGAATTCTTCCTCTGTTCATCTATATGAAAGGCAATTTCTTTCTTGATTCTCTAATGTGTTTACAATGTAACCCTTCAAATCTAGGTCATGGGTTATGTTTACATTTGGAGTTTATCTTGGTGTAAGGTGTGAGATAATGGTTCAAACTTATTCTCTACAAGGCTATTGTCTAGTTTCTCATCATTATTTATTATCAAATAGTGAGTCCTTTTCCCATTAACTTGGTTCTCTGTGTTTAGAAAACACTATATGACTACATTGCAGTTTGCTTATGATGGTTTTGTTTTCCTTCAATTCTATGCGTTTTATATCCAACTACTTCTTTTTTTTAATTAACTAGTATCATCATAGTTACAATTACACTAAAATAATAGGAATTCATCCCATAGATGATGGTTCATCCTTGACCTTTCTTTGTGTGTGATTTGTTCTTTCTTCTTGAAGAGTACCATGACATCAGGGAGATGATGATATGACTTGCAATTGACTTTCATTTGAGTGAGGAAGGGCTGTGTAGAGCCACCAGCCTTACTTTATTTATCCTCCAGAGCCATCTGATTCCAGTGGCTTTGCTACCCAGTTACCTATTTCCCTTCTTTTTTTATCACATTAGTTTTCTTTATGCAAAAACTTTACAATTTTGCATAATAAAATTACCTATTTTGAATAATAAAGAAAACTTTATCTTGTTTAATCCTCTCTTATCCAGTCAGGACAACTGTAGATGGCCCAGGACTCTTTGGGAGACCTTGGTCCTTTTAAAGTGAGGTATTTTCAGGTTCTCACTTTCAGTGAGGCAATGCTCATTCAGTGAACAGGCCTTTTTAAGTAGCAAGTCAAGGAACGGACCCTTTAATTAAAAAAAAAAAAAACTGGGAGGGGAAGATGCTGAGGCTTGCTAGCCAAAAGACAAAGCGTTACTATTTACATTCACTCTGAGTAAGGGGGGCCCAAAAAATAACCATTAAGCGGTGCTTGGGCAAGGATCAAAAAATCCAGGAGTTGCAGAGTACATTGGGTTTAAACTTGGCCTTAGACAAAGAAATCTAGTCAGTAACCCTAGATGACTGGAGGAGAAAGTGAGCCTAGTGACTCTGCATAGCCTCCCTCACTCAAATCAAAGTCAATCACAAATCATGTCATCATCTCCCTGATGTTATGGTCCTCTTCAAGAACAAAGGACAAATGACAACATGCCTGAATGGGGACCCAGCTGGCAAGTTGTAGTTAGGCAACCTTAGCTCTTTCTTCCTTCCCCTCCCCTTACCTCCCCTTTCCTCCCTTCCCCTCTCCTCTCTTCTTCTCTCCTCCCCTCCCCTCTTCTCTCCTCTCCTCTCCTTCCCTCTCCTCTCCAGTCCTCTCCTCTTCTCTCTTATCTTATTCTCTCCCTTTACTGGAGGATGCTCTGTCCAAAGAAATCAAATTTTGATGGCCAAAAGCTGCCTTGTTAACTTGGGGTTTACTGGCTAAATTTCTTTCTCAAAAACCAAGCCTTGAGTTTTCTTAGAATGAATATTAATATATGATCTGGGTAGAAAAAACACCTTTAATTAAAATGAAAATTAAAGAGGGAAGGTGAGGAAATTCATCAGATCTCCTATTTTACTCAGGTTGGGTTTATGTCATCAGAGTTGGACACGAATTCAGAGATTATCTGAATAATCCAAAGGTTCTTAAATTTTTGGGGTTATGGACACTTCTGCCAATCTGGTGAAGGCTTTGGATGCCTTGTCAGAATGTTTTAAAGGCACAATATAATATATACAATGAAGTTCTCTGCATAATAATACTAGAGAACTAGAGTTTGTGAAGGATCTCTCTCTCTCTCTCTCTCTCTCTCTCTCTCTCCCTCTCTCTCTCTTTCCTCTATACATACACACACAAAAACACACACATACACATACTCCACACCACACACATGCATAAATGGATATGTACATACATACATACATATATACATACACACATACATACATACTCACAAGTTCATGGATACCAGGTTAAGAAATCTTGATTGACTCCAACCCATAGCCCAACAGAATCCCTCTTGGATTATCCCTTCAGTGTTGTTTTCTAGCTTCTGCTTGAAGGAAGCTTCACAGATATTTGTGGGAATTGTTTTAGGCCTGTAGTTACATGGTTGTTGACAGAAATGATATTAAAATCAATAGCTACTAATGCTTAAGTCTACCACTCTTTTGAATCGGTAAGAAAAAACAAATCAAAACACAACAAAATATATACCCTACAGACTACTCTACTCCTTTCATCTACTTCAAAAAAAAACCCCTAGGATAACTAGGGAAACTGGCACTGTAATTGATAAAATCCCAAAGAGCAGAGGGCTAAACATTTTGTCTCTCTCTCTTTTAATGGCAAAATACAAAATACTTTAACAGACCTGGGTTAAAGTCTGGACTCCGCCAATTGCTAGCTGTGAAATCTTGGTTAAGTGACTTTGCCTATTTAGTTTAGTTGTTTGAATCATGTCTAACTCTTTGTGACTTGATTTAGATTTTTCTTGGCCAAGATACTTGGGAAAGATATCATTTCCTTCTCCAGCTCATTTTACAAATGAGGAAAATGAGGCAAACAGGATTAAGTGATTTGCCCAGGATCAAACAGTTAATAAGTATCTGAGACCAGATTTGAACTCAGGAAGATGAGTCTTTCTGACTCCAGTCCCAGCATCCTATCCATTGTGCCACCACTTAAATATAAAATGGGGCAACTGGATTAGACTACTTTTAGTATGCTCCTTCCAGCTCTAACATGCATTTGAGAGAAAACTCACAGCCCTATGATATGGTCCATTCCACTTTTTTAATACCTCAAATTGTTTGTTTTGTATTTCCTTGTATTTGTATTTCCAAAATATTCCTCACTACATTTTCTACCCACAAGTGCTTTACTTTCCATAGAGGGTCATCTAATACATCATTCCATGTTAACACTCCAAATACTTGAAGCGTAAGTGTCTCTTCATATTAAATATCCATAATTCTTCTATGGTATGGTTTCTCTAATTATCATCTTTTGGACCCCCCCCCCCAAGTTGTCCACATCCTTTCTAAGACGTAGCACCTTGTAATAATAAGAGAATTTAATGATCTTCCCCTCCCCATAAAGGGCTTCATAGGAGAAGCTTGCTTAGGGGAGGCTTGTTTTTCAGGAAGGCCCCCACCTTTTGTTGCTTTGTAATTAGGTAGTGGCTCATGAAGGTTGTGACGTCCTTTGACCCTGAAGAAGGGTATATATGTACTCTTAAGATGAGGTTGTGCTTTAGGGCTCATTTATGGGAAGAGGTATATGATTTGGCCACATAATATTCTGGGTAGTCTTTAAACCCCGCCCCATACCATCCATCTTTGAAAATCCAGGTGTTAGTGCTTTATTCTCTGGTAAGTATGCATGTATGTAATGGTCAGAACACTAGAAGCCTTCTCTGTTGAATTGTGTTATTTTCTCTGTCTGTACTTTTTGTCTGCTTGTTCGTATTTCTGTTCATATTTTCTCTGAAGTTCAGGGTGCTTTTTCCCCTGAACTAATTGATTATATATATATGTATATATATATATATATATATATATATATATATATATATATACATATATATGTATATGTATGTTTGATTAAAGTAATATTGTTAATCCCTTTTGAATTGCTTTCTTTTAGAAAAGCAGATCAAAGAACCTGTGCTAACAGTCATCCTGGGAATGCTAGGGTGCTTGCTGTTAAAGTCCTTCAAACATGATGTGACTAGGACTGAATGAAAACTGTTTTTACAGGTCTGAGATGACAATGTTACAAATAACCTTTTTGTTAGGATAGTAAATATGTCCACATACATTGCCCCTGGAGAAACATATAAGCTGAAAACTAAGCCAATATTTTAGGTCACTTCTAATTCTTCCTTCACTCTGTCCTCTCTCTAGCAGTATTGCATAGCTCTTTGTGAAGTAAGGATTAGTGATTTCTCAAGAATGGTATTTAAAATCAGAAAAGAGTTTCTTTTCCTCATTAAATTGAAGAAGCTTTTAAATATTTAGTTTTTAAAAAATAAACTTGTCACATTTTCTCTATCAGCTCCCTCTTTCCAGAGAGGGAATTAAGTAGGGAAACAAAAGATGGTAGAACAGTATGGCCTAGTGGATAGAGTTTTGGAGTCAGGAAGGCCTATGTTCAAATTCTGAAACTGACATTCACAGCTATGGAGCCATGGATAAGTCATTTGATTTCTCTAAGCCTCAGTTTACTAATCTGCAAATGAGTCAGAATCATGCCTGTAACTCAAAAGGTTATTGAGGCTCAAATGGAATAATATATGCAAAGTGCTTTTACAAATTTTAAACCCCTATGTAAATACTAGATGTAATTAACAGGTAAAAGTCTCATTTGAATTTGATCAAAATCAAGATTTTTTAAAAATTAATTTATCCTTTTCTATTCACATTGTAACCATTAAAATGATTATTTGTATAACAACTTAAAATTATATTACTTTCCTCTCTTAGCATGTCTCTAACTCTCCAACTCTTCTCTCATCATTACTTCCTCCGCCCTTTTAACACAGCTAGTTTAGCCACTTATTTTCCTTCTTTTCATCAGGGAAGATGAATCCAAAGAACAATCTAATTCATTTATTACCCTCTTATTAGGTAATGAACCCTTTGGTATGCCCAGAGAAGGACACAATTAAAAGTAAGGCATGTTTCACAAACTTTTTGTATCTGGACCTGCAAAATGATCTCTTCCTCTTGATTACCTGTAAACATTTCAAATTTAACATACCCCAAGCAGAGCTCATCATCTTTCATCTGGGAGCTGCTTGTTCTATTGATTTTACTTTTCTTCCTATAACACCCCATTTCCTAACCCCAGTCACTCACAGACAAAACTTTAATGTTATTTTTTAGTCTTTCCTCCCTCTCATCTTTCATTTCTTATTAAATCCCAAGCCCAATTGGTCTTATCTTTGAAATGTCTTGTATATCCTTGCCTTCCTCATTTTGCCCACCTGGCTCTGATCACCAAACACCTAGACTATTGCATTCACCTCTAAATAGGTCTTCTTGCATTTACTTTATTTCCACTCTATTTCCTTGCAGTTGTCCTTTATACTACTGCCAAGTTAATCTTTCCTATGTTTATATTTGATCATGTTCCCACTCTCTTCAAAACTTGTCCATGTGTCCCTGCGAACCAGTAAATATCATCCAGATACTTTAGTTTGGCATTCAAAGCCCTCCAAAAATCAAACAGTACCCTACTTTCTTAGCCTTATTTCACACACTTTTCTCCACATTTGTGTGCTATATTCTCTCCTAAATGAATTGCTTACACTTTCTGTGCTTTCTGCCTTTGTGAAGAAGTTTAGGCACAGAAAGAAGGAGTCACTGCTCAAAGTCACATAGCAAACTAACTACAGGTCTAGGAATTAGAAATAGGTCTTCTTGCTGTGCTGGGTAATGTGGGAAAAAGGAAGACTTCCTTGCTAGCATTTTTTTTTGGAATCATGAATCAGAAGCAATATATGATTTACATTCTCTACCTCATGTTGAATGCTGAGGCTAGACAATGATCTGGGTAATGAAAGCTGTGTACATGGTCTTCAAATTGATATAAATCCCATAGTAGAGTGGTTTTTTTTTGGTGAACATTTTACCTATGGATAGCCTACATCAAACAATGTAATTGAATAGGCTCTGTAATAGTGGAAATATGGTAATTGAAACCTGCTGCTGATTTCAATCATGGCAGAACCTGAAACTTAATATAACAATTCAGCTATCCTTTAGTAAGCATTTATTATATTCAGATAACTGCGATCCGAATTGGGGGAGATATGTAGCTTTCTTCTCTATTCTTAAGGAACTTGGAGTCTAAGAGGGAGAATTGTTTACATGGATAGCTAACCATAACACACAATGGCTATGATTATGATGATGATGAATATATGAGTAGAGGTGATGGGGAATAGAGTGAATAGAGTGAATACAGAGCTAGCCTAAGGGGCAGAAGACCTAGATACTAACAATGGGGAACCTGTGGTCTCAAGATCACCTGTGGCCCTCTGGGTCCTCAAGGGCAGCCCTGTGACTGAATCCAAACTTCACAGAACAAATCCCTTTAATGAAAGAACGTGTTCTGTAAAACTTGGACTCAGTCAAAAGGCTACACCCAAGGACCTAGAAGGCTATATGTGACCTCAAAGTCATGGTCTCCCCACTCTTGACCTAGGACTAATGCCTTCTTCTGATACCTATTATCTGGGTCAACCTCTCAATGGAATTAAGAAACTTTCTAAAAGTATAAGCCAGGGATCCCTTGCCCTCTGAGAGAGGGCAGAGAGACTCTTCTCATTGGGAGTCCCCTACACCACTGAAATCACAGATTTGGTTCCCAGACAAAGTAATAATAGTAATAATAGGATTTTGTTCTGAAAGGAACCTGAGGATTTATCTACTACAACTTCTTTATCTTACCAATGAGATGCCTTATGCCCAGATAGTTTAAGAAACTTTTCCAAGGTTGTACAACTTGTCATAATAAGTAAGCAGCAGAACCAGGTTTCAAACTTATATCTGATTGTAAATTTAATAGGCCCCTTACCCCACCCCACAATGAGTTTTCCCTACATTAGATAGGTACAGAATAAAATGATACTGAGGGTTCTGCTTCCTACTAATAGTTTTAAATAAAAGACATAACAATATCTCACTCATGGTAAAGCATTCCCAAGACCACAACTGAATAATATTCTTTTATCATGTCACAAAGGGAACTCACTCATTATCTATTTATTTTAGCACATCTTTCTGGTTCCAGAGAAACAAATGTAATCTATAGCCAATGAAGAAAGATGGCCTGAGTTTCAAAAATGGTCAATCAATTTGGTTAGTTACTTTTCCAGTGGGTCATTTATCAGGCCCTTCCTATCTTGACAGCAGCAAAGTTTGGGATGTCCTGTCACTTCTCACCGATTTTTTTGTATAATGTGACATTTATTATTCTGATGCTCTATATTTCATTTTGACCTATCTCCTTAAATCACCCAGGAGGAGCTGCAGAGACTAGTTCACTCACTGCTGTCCTAAAATTAGTGCTTTTCCACGAATGCCATTCTTTCCCCTCATTTGATACCAAGATATTAAAAGAAAACATATGGTATTAGAGGAAAGGGGAGAAGCATTTTTCAAATACAAACAAGCTATTTTCAGCATTATTAAATATTCTAATAGCACTACTCACAAAAGGCAGTGTATATACAACTGATACTTTCCAAGGCCTTCCACTGAATATTTTCACTCATTGGTTATTCTTCTTGTTATCTCAATGCCCTCCTGAATAAGGGGATTTACTAATAAGCACTTGCTAACAGTAAGCCTCTGAATGTTCCAGGTATATGGGCAATCTGGAATGTAAATAGGCAGAAGAGGTTATCACAATGTCGCAAGGCTCTCTTTTGAGCATGTATAGGAATAATATTTTGCTGCTGAGATGAGCAAGGTGCTGTCTGAATACTTCTGAAAATGACATGGATTTTGTCCCTTAAAGTTTTTAGTCCTGGGGAAAATGACTGGGGATTAACACCACCACCACCACAGCCAATACCACCTGACACTTTTATAGTGTCCTGTGGTTACAAATTGCTTTGTGTGCTTTATCTTGCTCAATGCCAGGTCCCAACCACACTGCCCATCACTACCACCAGCTCTGCCACCGGAAATCAATTTCCTCTTGACTATCATCTCTACTCCCTACTTATGTGAGAATGGAACAACACCAATGGAACCAGCCTGACTTTGACAGGGCAGATTTGGCCTTATTTTGCTCAGATCTGCGTTTCTACCTTATTTTTATAATATCTCCAATCATTCCACAGGCAGTATGGGCACTGTCTTAATTGTTTTTACTCATATCTCCATTGCTTAATGTAGTGCCTAGAACATAGTAAGCAGTAAATGAATGTCCTATCTATATATTTTTCTATCTATCATCTACATTTCTATCTCTTTTAAACATAGTAAGGAGAGAAATTTACCAATATATTAAGGATCCATGAATTCATTGGTGTCTTTTCCTTTCATTAGTCAATAAGAATTCTAAGCAGCTACTCTATGCTAGGCATTGTACACACTGAAATGGATAATGGTAAAGTAATATTATAGGTAACTGGTATCTAAGTCAGCATCTCTTCCCCCAATAAGGTTATAAGCTCCCAGAGGGCATAGAGACTGTTTATCAAAACTGTGTACTATTTTGATTCCACCATACCTTCCAACTCTTTATGAATTAAGCTGTAAGAAAGGAACCAATGTCCTCTAAGTTACACAGGCTCACAATTAACTCCTCACTACTCCCCCCACCCCACCAGCCCATATCTAAGCTCTTTACAAGTCCTGTAGACTCTACCTTCTTGACATCTCTCATATATTCCCCCTTTTTTCTCTTTTGATACAGCTATCACTCTAGTTAAGGTTTTTACCACCTCACTCCTGGACTGCTGAGAGTTATTCTCAATGGTCTATCTGACCATGTCATCCCCTACTCAATAATCTTACGTGAATCTTTGTCACCTCCAGGAGCAAATGAAAAAATCCTGTGTTTGCCTTTTAACATCTGTCATAGATTGGCTTCTTCCTACCTTTCTAATCTTTTTTACACTTTCCTCCTCTCCATATACTCTACAATTCAGTACAGTGACACTGGTCTCCTTGTTCTTCCTCACACAAGACACCCTATTACCTGACTGAATTTTCTGTTACTGTCCCTATGCCTGAAATGCTTTCCCTCTTCATCTCTGCCTCTTGGATTCCTTTAAGTCTCAGCTGATATCCCATCTTTTGCAAATAGACATTCCTGGTCCCCCTTAATGCTAGGCCCTTGCCTCTGAAATTACCTCCCATTTTATTGTATATTTCTTGTCTATAAATAGTCATTTGAATACTGTCTTGTCAAATTGAAGATGAGCTCCTTGAGGTTAGATACCATATGTTTTCCTTTCTTTGGATCCCTAGTGCTTAGCACAGAAGCTGGTTCAGAGCAAGGCCTTAATAAATGCCTGTTCACTAACTGACCAACTGTTGAATAAATGAAGGAATGAATGAGAGAATTATTATCCCTGAAAGTCTTCTTAGGGAATAATCTTCATGAGTTTCTGTGGCCAAAAATATTCATCCCCTTCTGGTTAGCCTTCTGGTGATGAGCATTTCTGCTTCCCAAACAACATAAAATTATTTACTGAGCCTGTTCTTGAAGCATTTCTAGCTTGGATAGTTTCACCAGAGCACAGTCCATACAGATATAAACTTCAAAAACCCAAAGTACTTCTAAGACATTATGGGACATTATGATAGAAAGTAAACATCTAATAATGTTGATGTTATATGTATATATGTGTATATACCTATACATATGTTACATATACATTAAAAACTTTATTTTCTAGGATAATTATTAATCAGTATTATGAATATGCATATATAATTAGAAGTTTCACTTTCTACCAGTTACATATATGCAAATATCTATTTTCTACATTAAATATATGTTAATTATATAGATATACATGTGTTTATGTGTACACCTATATGTACCTATGTGTGTATATACATGTGTATGTATGTATATATCAATCTATCGATATATGTATATAAACATAATATAAGCCTATATATGTTTATATAGATATATAACACTACTATTTGTTTTATTGTATTATATTCCATTTTACTATACATATTATATTCCATTATATCATATTATACAACATATATATACAACATGGAATGACTGACAGAGCATCCCTTAAATCAAGGACAGACTGAATGTAAGTCATACCTCTGACACACATATATATATATATATATATATATATATATATATATATATATATATATACCAGTTATATGACACTGGGCAAATCATATATTCATATATTATCCTAGTTCTATACCAACTAAAACAAAAAATTGCAGGGAAGGTACCAATCTGCATTGGTAGAGGAGATTTCCTCACTTGAGAGTCCCCTATGCTAATAAAACTACAGCTCACATTTTATGTTTTATATTATAACTTCTATTATATTACATACACCTTTAAGATATACAGAATGCCTTGTTTATATTATTTGATTGCTATTGGAAGTCCCTTCCACATCTACAGCTAAGAAATCATGATACTGACAGTACCACCATGGTTTAAATTGGGGAGTTATGATCGTTTTCCCTTTGCTCATCACAAAGAGGGGCATCACAAAGTGGGAGAAGGCAAGAAAGGGCACTAGGAGAGGCCATCAACAGAAATTGGAATTTGAGGTGAGATTTTTTTTAAGCAATTGGGGTTAAGTAACTTGCTCAAGGTTACATGGCTAGTCATTATTTATGTGTGGGTGCTCATTTTCTGAAGCCAGTTTCGATCCCGGGTCATCCCATCTCCGAGGCTGGCGCTCTTACTCACTGCGCCACCTAGCCTCCCCTTGAGGTGAGATTTTAAGGAAACTGGGGAAAGCAGAAGCTAGAAGTATTAAGAAAGATCATTCCAGACAAGAGTTTGAATGAGGGAATATCCTATTCAAGGAACAGCAAGAAAACAGGTGTTGCTGAACTGTAGCTTACAAAAAGGGGGTAAAAATATCAGAAAATGGGTAAAGTTGTAAACAACTTCAAATGTCAAATGGAGCATTTTCCATTTGATCCTGGAGATAATAGCCAGTCACTGTAGTTTTTTGAGTGAGGGTGGCAGTGTGGTAGTGAGGGTAGGAAGTGTGACATTATCAGACCTATACTTTAGAAAGATCACTTTGGTAGCTGAGTCATAGTGGGGAGAAATTTAAGGAAGGGAGACCAACCAGAAGAAAAGAATTGTAATAATCCAAACCCAAGTAATGAAAATCTGCACCAGATTAGACGTATTGTATACCGGCTACTAGATTGAAAGCTCTATGAGGGTTGATCTGGTATTTTCTAAACTATGCATTTCTTTTATTTTCCCACACAAGGCCATTATTACAATAGACACACAGTAAACAACATTCCAATGAATCTAACGGAGTCAAAATATGGGGGCAACTCCTTGGCACCATCAAAAACAATCACTTAAGGACACAGACAACACTTCCCTGCCCAACCACAACTTTTAATGAAAATCCCAGAAAGGAGAAAAAGGGTTCGTGATACACAGAGTGGTAGCCTGGGATAATGGAAATAATGTTGAAGTTAGAGTTAGCAGAGTTAGGTTTGGGCCCCAACCTCTATGACTTATAATGTAAACAATTCACTTAACTTTCTCTCTTCTCCAATCCTCCCCACATATTCTGTGATTCAGTGACACATCTCCTGACTAGGCATTTTCATTGGATGTCACCCATGCCCAAAACTCTCTCCCTCCTCCTCCATCTCCTGGCTTCCTTCAAGTGTCAGCTAATGCCCTAACTTCTACAGGAAACCACTCCCAGGCTACTTTAAATTTAGTGCCTTTCCTCCGAGATCACCTCGAATTTATTTTGTATATGTCTTGTTTATATATTGTTCGTCTGTTAGACTGTGAGCTTCCTGAATATCTGTGGATATTTTTGCCTTTATTTGTACCCTAACCACATACTACTGTGTCTGGCACATAAGTAACCCCTTAATAAATATTTGTTGAATTGACCTTGCATCTTTTCTGAGTCTAGTTTCCTCTTCCATAGAGTAAGAATACTAATACTCAATGCTACCTTTTCCATGGTATTATCAAGAAAAATTGCTTTGTTAACCCTAAGCTATCTAGTTTTGTTAGTTGGAAGGAAGAAAGCAAGCATTTATTAAGCATCTACTATATTCTAGGTACTGTTCTGAACACATTAAAAACATCTCATTTGATCTTCACAACAACCTCTAAAGATAGGTGCTATTTTTCCCTCATTTTATACTTGAGGAAATTGAGTTAGACAGAGGTTCAGTGACTAGCTCAATGTCACACAGCTAGAAAATATCTGAGGTCAGATAAGAACCCAAATCTTCCTGAATCCAGGTCCAGATCTCTACCTATTATGACATTAAGTAGGGAAAAATTGGATGAGAAGATGAATGGGAGGTATGGAAATATTTTAACCTTTGTTTAACTACCCAGATGAGTTGAAACAAGTCACTTCAATTCATTAAATCAACCTTTAATGTTCTACCTTCTATGATCAGAGCACACTGTGCATCAGATCACTGACTTAACTAAACCAAAAGAAGTAGGCAATAGTCTACTCTTCTTGGACTTTCCCGTTTTAAGCCAATGAATATTTATTAGACGTCTACTATGTTCCAGGCACTGTATTCAATATTATAGATACAAAATTGAAATAAAATTGTCCTTGCATTCAGGGTGCTTGCACTCTTTTAGGTGAGAGAAAATGTCCATAAACAAATCTAGGAAAAACACAGGCAATAAATAATGTGGGAATTTGGGGAAATAAAGTTCTGGCAGTAAGGGCATCAGTCTAAGTGTAATGTCCTAGAAGGTGGCATCTGGGTCATTTTTCTTTTTGCTTTTTGGAGGATAGGAGGGCAATTAGGGTTAAGTGTCTTGACCAAGGTCACACGGCTAGTAAGTGTTAAGTATCTGAGGCCAGATTTGAACTCAGGTCCTCCTGATTCCAGGGTCGGTGCTCTATTCACTGTGCCACCTAGCCACCCCATCTGGGTCAATTTTTGAAGGACCCCAACGAGTCTAAAAATTGACAGTGAGGGAGTATATTATAATCATGGGAGACAGCCTGTGCGAAGGCACAGAGATAGACGATGGAACATCTTGTGGGAAGAACAGCAAGACAACCAGGTTGTGTGGGCACATTATGTCTGGATAGTTTGTCTGAATGGTTTGTCTGTGATAAACATAGTTCATGGAAACCAAGGCCCTTGGAAAAGAATGAAAGCAGGTTTGATTTTCCTGTCATCTCACTTCTCCCTGAGCATCTGCAGTCACATTTTTTGTTCACCCAGCTCAAGGAGTGCCCTTGTGGATGAGGGTTAATGGAAGGGGGTGAGAATAAGGAAGGATATAGATAGCCAGAACTGACAGCTCAAAAAGGCAGCTAGCTGGTAGAAGTAAAACTGAAAGTGCTGAAAGTTGCTGAATTTAGCTATTTGCCCTCTGTTCCTATTGTCTATATCTTTGCATTAAAGACCTGTGACTTCAAATGCACCTCCATTTGGCTTAATCCCTTCTTTGGGTTTTTGCTGACTTGTGCATTGACTATCCATTGGACTAATAGACTGTCTAAAGGGGAGCTCAAGCTGGTTTCTGGACCCAAATGTCCGCATATTGACAAATTTCTTCTTGTTCGTGAACCTTTTTGTTCACCACTATGGAGAGCAACTGTATTTCACAACTGGTAGACTCCTTTCCTGACACAGTGCCAGGATGAACAGGTGGTGAGTGACCTTAGCTACTCCTCCTTCCCTCATAGGTACTCTGTCTACTGCTTTAGATTTTGTCCCTCTGATTATCCTACATGTATATATCTCCCCAACTAAATTTTCCTTAGACAATTACCAAAATTGTTCTATCAATCTCTGGAAAAGTTTTTAGGTAGACGAGATTATGACACACTAGACCTTTAGTAACTTGTGTTTTTCTAAGACATCTTATACCCTGCAAGTAAAATGCATAAGAATGAATATTCACATTAGAGTTCAAATAAAATGAAGACAGTCTACACATGTAGGTATACATATTTTTTGTTTGCTTGCTTGTTTTTTTTTTTTGGAGGGGGGAAGGCAAGATAATTGGGGTTAAGTGACTTGCTTGAGATCACTCAGCTACTAAGTGTGTCAAGTGTCTGAGGTTGAATTTGAACTCAGATATTCCTGACTCTGGAGTCGGTGCACTATTTACCACCACCTAGTTGCCCCTGTATATATATTTTGGAAAGCATCTGGACCTATGAATTTATTAGTGGCAGGGACTGTTAGTGTGTAAGCTCCCTCCACTGATACACAGTATGTGTGAAAACTTGTTTGTTTTTGTAAAATAACTTGACTAATATGCATAGATAAAGAAGGAAAGGTAACTACATCGCCTGAATATAACTGAATGTGGAATGCAAAAGATGAGTTGATCCCTAATTGTAATATTCAATTCCATTATATCTTAATGACAGGCAGTAATGATCTTAATAGACTAAGAAAACTTAAGTTTATTACTTAGTTACCTAAATGTGTTTTTTTAGTTGAGAATGAAATTATAAATACATTCTTAATTAATTTTCTAATAGGAACTTCATCTAAGTTCATTTTAAATCCTGTGAGTGAATATGCATACACAGACATTCATATACATACTTTTATGTATTTAGATGATGATGTATGTATACAAGTCATATCTTTATAATGCAAAAGTATTCTCTGATTTTTTAAGGCACTATTCTGAATAGTGATTATTGTTTGGGAAAGAAAAGGAACAATTCTTCACAATGTCCAAACTTCTGGCCCCAAAATATTTGGTTCCTTTGTTAAGCCTATGTTTGCTAAGCCTGGGTTGTTTAGATATTCTCAAATAGGATCTTTATAATTTTAGGGAAAGATTTAATTCAAGACTCAAAAACAGCTAACTTTTTGCCTTCAGAAAAAGCAACGAACACAAACACTTTACTAAACTGATGTACAGTTGGATAATAATAATAATAATAATAAATCTCTTTCCTTCTGTTTTAAAGAAAAATAATCTTCATTTTCAACTCATTAAAAGTGTCAAAACAACTTCACTAAATTTTAATTTCTTTTCACTTAAAATGTGACCTGAAACAATGGCTTCTGATCTTTTAATTCTTGTTTGTCAATTAGTACATGGGCTGATTTATTTTTAAACTCTTCAATGTCTACACAGGAACACCTAGTATGACAAAGATTATTGTGACCACAATATTCTCTCTGTTTACCTGAAATTCTCCATGCTGTTGTAAAATAACTATAATAACTCTTAATAGCAGAAGTCATATCAACACTTCCCTATGTCAATTCTGTAAGGGAGAAAGAGTAAATATCATGTATTTTTTTTTCTTTACAAATGAAGCAACTGAGACAATCTCAAAGCAGTTAAACAAATTGTCCAGGACTGCACAGCTAGGATGTATCAGGTCCAAAACTTGCAACTATGTGCTGTCAGATTCTAATAAAACTGATTCAGTCATATATCCCTGTGCATAGTCAGAGTATATAAAGAGTAGAAAGTACCTTAGCAATCATCTATCTAGTACAACTTTCATGCATTTTAAAAATTAGTAAGTGGAGGCCACAGGGAAATAATATGTCTTTCCCAAGGTCATACAGCTGATTAGTAAGTTAAAGTAAAATGTAATTTCAATGGCATTTGCCACCAGGTCTCCTTACCTGTTTCTGGTTCAATGGAAAAGTACGGCTGTCCCTCCAAGATACTATACACCAACTTTGCACTATTTCCATAAACAGGATCATCAGCATCAGTAGCTGTTACATTGGTTACAGATGTACCTGATTGAAAAGAAAATACTAATTAACACCTTATTCTTTGATGAAAAAATAAACTTTCCAATCCATCGCAAAGGTTTTGAATATGTACAGAAGTGTATGTGAGGAAAAAGAGAAGAGGGGAGTATTTAAAAAAAAAGAATAATGCTCTATATATAACCAACAAAATGCTAACCTTTGAGAGAATAAATCCTGCTAGACTGGAGGAGTGTGTAAAAGAAAATCCTCTTTAGCATCTGCATTATTTAAAAAGATCCTTTGTAGCTTGCATTCAAAAGGAACTATTCGATGCATATAGACTAAGAATATGCAAAGAATCATATCAAAAGAATATGAAACACATGGTTAATAATGCAACATGACATGTTGCCTTTGAGTTTTACAAAAGTATATCTGAAAGAACCTGGAAAACTTTGCCACAGTCCTCCTCCAGCCCAATATAGCCATTTGGGAGGATGGTCACCTTTTTAACCTTACCAACCTAGAATTGAACTAATACCTAAAATTCAAACCTTGAAATTCTGTGTTTCACCTGTAGGCCCCTGCAGGGGCCTGTTCTTCCAGGTCTTTAACTTTCTTTGTCATACAAGCCTAATCCTTTGACCCTTATTTGAATCTTTGGCTGCCTCACACATCCTTGATCTCCCAGTCCCTTCCAATCAATCAGTAACTCTTTATTGTATGCCTACTAAGTGCCAGGCATGGTGCTAGGAACTGGTGATACAAAGCAAAAATGAAACAGTTCTTCTTCACAAAGAGTTCCCATTTTATCTGAAGAGACAGCATGTACACAAATACATTTATACAAAATTTGTACAATATTTTATTTTTCCAGTTTATTTGTTTATTTTAGTTTTCAACATTCATTTCCACCAGATTTTGAGTTACAAATTTTTCTCCCCATCTTTCCCCTACCCCACCCCAAAATAGCAAGCCTACTGAATATGCCTTCCCCCAGTCTGTTCTCTCTTATATCCTTCCCTCTCTTTTATTACCCCCTTAACTTTCTATTGGGGCAAGATTGATTTCTATACCACAGTGCCTGTATATCTTATTACCCAGTTGCCTGAAAAAATATTTAAACCCCTGCATGGAGGTGCGATGTCCACTGATATTAAACATTACATATTTTCAGGCTTTTTCAACATATCCATGACTTGTGTTCATTTTTTCCCTCTTTAAAAATACTACTTGTTTTATAGTATGCCATGTAGAAGAAAGAATGGAGAAAGATACTTGGGATAACTGTGATGTTGCCAGAAACAAAAGGCATCAATAAACATGAAAAAGAAAGGCTCCATGTCAACAGGTAGCATTTCACATTTGAGCTTAGCTTTCAGGGAAATGAAAGATTCTTAAAGACAAATGTGGGGGATGAGGGAGGTGGAGATTCATTCCATGTATTGGGGATATCCTTTGCAGAGTCACTGAGATGGGAAATAAAGTATGTGTGAAAAACAACAAAAAGGCTCCTTTGACTGAATTATAAAGTGCATGAGGGACAGTAGCATATAATAAGGCTAGAATGATGAGTGGGAGTCAAGTCTCGAAGGCTTTAAAATGACACACAGTGGGGTTTATATTAGATGTTAGAGGTAATAGGAAAAGTTTATTGAGCCAGGGACTGGCATGGTCAGAATTACACTTTAGAAATTCAGCTCTTGGCAGCGTGCCTGCTATATAGTAGACCCTTAATAAATGTTTTTGGTTGATTGATTATTGATTGAAATATCAAGTTAGCAGCTCTCCTGAGGATGAATAAGAGAAGGGCATGAAGCATGGAAGTCAATTAGGTTATTTTTATAGTCCAAGCAACAGTGGATAGGGGTCTAAACTAGGGGTTATTAGAGGAAAGATAAGCTTCTTCCCCATTTCTTCAAAATTTCTTCTTTAGTGCCAGGAGTACTTTTGCTGGTATAGAGAAAATATTACTTTTTTTCCAGAAGAAGAAACATGAGTCAAAATGTGAACTTAAATTACAAGAACTTACTTATTCTGACATAGCAATCAGGAGATGAAGTAAAGTTTTTGTTATTGTTGACTCATTTTTCAGTTGTGTCCAATCTTTCATGAAACCACTTGGAGTTTTCTTGGCAAAGATATTAGAGTGGTTTGCAATTTCCTCCTTCTACTTATTTTATAGATGAGGAAACTGAGGCAAATAGGGTTAAGTGACTTGCCCAGGGTCTAGTCTGAGGACAGATTGGAACTTGGGGACCTGTGTCTTACTGATTTTAGATCCAGTGTTCCATCCACTGTGTCATCTAGCTGCCCTCAGATAACATTACCGGAAAATAGAAAAATTGAATTGATTTCACTTGTTTCTTTATTTTTCTTTATAATCTCAGCTGGTCATCCCAACTGACTTTCTACACTATTCTTCCTAGTTTTTTTGTTTGTTTGTTTGTTTTTGTTTTTGTTTTTTTTTAAATCTTATGATAACACCAGAACAGCTGAGAACTTTCTCCTTACTTTTGAAACCTTAGGCCTTGAAATTATGGTGGTGGTGGTTTTGTATTTTTCTGGTAGTTACTGAGCTCCTTCATTCCCACCCCACCCCCAATTCAGCATGAAACTCAGCATGTCAGTGCAAAAATTTGCTCTGTGTGATTATGTATATTAGTTACAAAGTTTCTGTTGTTCTTTTATTTTTAAAAGAGATGGAGAGAAAAATCAATTTTTAAGTTAGTCTAAAAAAGACAAAAATTCAATTTAAAAAAGACATACAAAAGAATGGAGAAAACATAGGTATCAGACCATAGATATGAAAATCTGATATACTCTTGTAGAGAGAATTTCAGGAGCAATAAAACTCAGAAGGAACTGAGCCTAACTGGAAGGAATGTTAAGAACATTTCATTTTGTTTTGTTTTGTTTTGTTTCTGTTGTAGTGGTTTTTGGAGGTGAAGGAGGTCTAATGGTATTGGAGAAAAGAGGAAGATCAAAGAAAAGATAAGGCTACTGTTAATGACACAGTGATAATTGATGATAGAGAGAAGGCAAGAAAATTCAACTCATTTTGCTTCTATTTTTTCTGCTAAGGAAAATATGTAATCTGGGGGAGAACAAAAATGACTAATGGGGAATTGAAACTCAAAATAAGTAAGATGATAATGAGAGAGCCCCTAGTTGCCCCTGATAAAAGTTCAAGCCATATGGCCAGTGAGGTATATATCAGTCACTGAAAGAACTTGCAGATATGATTGCAGCATTTATCAGATCACATTTATCAGATCACATCTCAAGAGTTTGGTTTTTGTTCTAGGTACCACATTTTAGGGAGCATGCTAAGAATCTAAAAAACTGAAAAGGTTTCATAGTAGGTCAACCAGGAATGATAATAAGCCTCCAGCTTCAAGATCATGCTTGAAGAAAACCGGTAGAAAGAATAGGAGTATTTAGCCTAGAGAATAAATATGATAGCTACCATCAGGTATATGAAGAGCCCTTGTGTGAAAAGGGCGTTAAATGTGACTGCTGAGCTTTTGTCAGTAATCTTTGAAAGATCATAGGGAATGGAAGAGGATTCATAGGACTGGAGAAAGGCAACTTTCCTGATTTGAGAGAGAGACAGAGACAGAGAGAGAGACAGAGAGACAGAGACAGAGACAGAGAGATAGAAACAGAGAGAGACAGAGAGAGACAGAGGCAGAGAGACAGAGACAGACAGACACAGAGACAGAGAAACAGAGAGAAGAGTAGATTTCAAGATGATGAAATTTACTTCAATTCCTGGGGAAAGTTGTTGAGCATATCATTAAAGCAATGGTTAATGTGCATCTAGAAAAGGAAGCTAGGATCACTGAAAAGCTACATAGCATCATTGAAAGCAGTTTATTGTCAGATCAGCCTCGATTCCTTTTTTGACTAGTCTGATATGTCAAGAGAATTCTATAAAAAAGTTTACCTATTATGTCAGGAAAATATTACAAAAAGTTTCTCATCCTCTTCTTAAGTGGTCTTATGTCTTGTTCTTGGATTATGCTCATTACAATTTTTCAGCATTAAGACATTGCTTCATGTTATTTACATTTTTATAATCATTGTACATATTTTTCCTCCTACTCTAATTTTTTCTTCCTACATTCATAAAAGTATCATATTTCTCTAGTTCTTTATATTTGTTGTTTTATGGTATAAGAATATAATCCATAATATTCATACACTATAATTTTAAGGCATTCTTTTATCAATAGGTATATATAGCTTTTCCCATTTCTTTGCTACAACTAAACATTTTTCTTCAAATATGTTTATATAAGAGGGAATGTTCTCTCTTTAACTCATTTGGAGTAGATGCTCAGCAATGAGATCTCTGAGCCAAGGTGTGCCATTGTTCCATAATGGTTAGGATTAATGGCTCTACCAAGTGTTTATTAGTTTGCATTTTTTTCCCACAGCCTTTCCAAAATCATTCATTACCATCCTTTTCTTTTTTTTGACAGTTTCTTTGGAGTGCAGTGAAACCTAATTTTCTTTTAATTTGTATTTATTTTACTTTTAGTGATTTGGAGAAATCTTCATGTGATTATTGATTACCTGAAATTTTTCTTTTGAATGCTTTTTTTCATATCTTTTGACCACCCATTTCTTGAAGGGTGGGGTTTTTTCTTGTGTTATTATGTTAGTTCCCTATGTATCCTGGATATTAGATTTCTATCAGGTATTTGATGTAAGGATTTTTTTTTTCAGTTTGGCTGCTTTGCTTTTCCTGCTAGTTGAATGATTTACTTTCTGTAAAAGCTCTTTAAATTTTATATATTTGAAATAGTCCATTTTAAATTGTATGATCATCTCTATCCTTTATTTCGTTAAAAATTCTCTCTCTAGCCAGTTGAGGAAAGGTACTAATACCCTAAAAAGATCAAAGGAAGAAGGACAGGACATATCTATACAAATATGCTTATAGCAATTCTTTTGGTGATGGCAAGGATTGGAAAACTGAGGGGTTGGCTATTAACTGGGGAATTACTGAGCAAGTTATGGCATTTGAAATAGATGGGATACTGTTTTGCTTTGAGAAATAATGGTAGGGATGCTTTTAGAGAAACCTGGGAAGATTTGTAGGAAGTGAACTGAAATGAAGTGAAAAGAACTAAGAGTACAATTTCAATAATAGATACAATATTATCAAAATAAACACAGTGATTAACCTTGATCTAGAAGACTCATGATATAACATGTTGCAGAATTAGAATACAGACTGAGACAGGTTTTTTTTTTGGGGGGGGGGGCAGTTGGTGGGGAAGGAGTTGGGCCATAGAGATTTCCTGAAGGGAATTTGTTTTACTCTATGATGTATAGGTATATAGATACAGATATATATATATATATATATAGAGAGAGAGAGAGAGAGAGAGAGAGAGAGAGAGAGAGAGAGAGAGAGAGAGAGGAAGAAAGAAAAAGGGAGAAAGGAAGGAAATAGGAAGGAAGGTAGAAAGAAAGGAAGTTAGGAGGAAGGTAGAGAGATAGAAAAAAGAAAGAAAGAAAGAAAGGTAGCTGTTTCCTGTTTCCATTTTAAAGAACTTATTTTTATACATTTAGGTTAAATATCCATTTTAATATTATTGTGACATATGGTATAAGAAAATATGCTGGTGGAAATGCATCAGGTATGATTTGGAATAAATACCTATGAATTCTCTTCCAATATTTTATTCCTCAATTCTCCTAATCTAAGTATTGGGACCACTAAGCACCACATTTCAAAGGACATAGAGTAGAATGCATCCATAGAAGTCTGATGAGGTTGGGGGTGTTGTGGAGACTGAATGGTATATGCTATATTAAGGTGAAACAAAATTGGGATGGTTAGATTAAGCATACTATCTCTATAAAAAAATGCCATAGATGGGGTAGCTAGGTGTCTCAGTGAGTAAGAGCACCGGCCCCGGAGTAGAGATGACCTGAGATCGGTTCTGGCCTCAGTACTTAGCACCTACACATAAATAACTAGCCGAGTAACCTTGAGCAAGTTACTTAACTCCAATTGCTTTAAAAAAAAGTCACAGAATTGGTTTAGCCCTTTTTTTTCTCAGCAAAACTACTTAAAAAAATAACAAGACTGTCAATAATATATTTCTGTAGCACTGTGAAGTTTATAAAACAACCAACAACCCTGAAATTTGGATTCTGCCACATTTTAATGATGAGAAAACTGATCCTCCAGGAGATGAAATGCCCTGCTTGGAGAAGAAGGGGGGAGGGTGAAAAGACTTATTCTGTGCCTATTATGTGCTGGGCCCTGTGCTAAGTGCTTTACAAATATTATCACATTTGATTCTTATAACAATCCTGGAAGGTAGGTGCTAATATTAGACCCAATTTACAGTTGTGGAAACTGAGGCAGGCAAAGGTTAAATGACTTGCCTATGTCACACAACTAATAAATGTCTGAGACTGGATTTGACAAGTCTTCCTGACTCAAGGCTCAGTATTTCATTTATTGAGCCAGCCAATTTAACAGCATCTCATAATTTGTATTTATTAGAAGTAGAATTCAGAATAAAAATTTCTGATTCCAGATCAAGCTTCTATCACAATTCTACAGGAAATGAAACAGAATTTCCTTAAAATTAGAGATGTTCAAAAATTAAGGGATCTGATTTGATAGGTAGTGAATTCCCCATTACTGGAGCTCCTCAGTCAGATTGTATATGGCCACTTGTCAATGATATTTTTAGGGACTTCATGCTCAAGTGTAGGCAAGTGAGTATATGTAAGGTCCTCTTTATTGTAAGACTGTTTGCAATGAGTTTTTTCTTTCAAGTATATTGAAGGCCTTAGCATTCTCCAACTACACTAAGAATTAAGGTAAAAGAAATGATCTCTAATTTCATACAAGGCATTGATTATGAAATAACTTGACTAGAATGTGCTTGTGTGAAAGACAGAGAGAGAGAGAGAGAGAGAGAGAGAGAGAGAGAGAGAGAGAGAGAGAGATGTATAGCCTCCAAAAAGGATGTTTTCATGAGCCACACTCATTTAAATGAGTAAGTGCTAGTCCACTTTTATTTCTTTTTAAACACAATATAACATTATGCTGAAAACCAATCTGAAGAGTAGAGAAAAGAAATAATTCATCAAAGGTTTCAGATCTAATTTCTTGGCCTGAGTTTTCTTATACACAAAATTAAGAGGCCAGATTAACTCAAGAGATCTGGAACTGAGATCCGTGAACTTAAAAAAAATAAATAAAGCTGTATTTCAATACAAATGATTTCCTTTGTGACCTATGTATTTTATGTATTAAAAAAATCAAATAAACAAACATTATTCTGAGGAGTCCATGTGTTACCAGACTGCCAAATGAGTTCATGACAGAAAATAGGTTCAGAAACCCTGGATTAAATTATTTTTAAATCCCCTTTGAGCTCTAACAGACCAATCCAATGGATCAGATGGCTTTGTTTTTTGAGAAAAATTGTTCCACCTCTTGACCTATCTTGGGGGAAGGGGAGGACAAGGAAAGAAGAAGGGTATAAATGTATTGTAGTAGTGACTTAACTAGCAGTGCACATAACTTGACCTATATGAAAGCATTGGGACATATTCATGGCTTTAAATTTGATTTGCTTCATACTTGTGTATGAGTAGAGAACTAAAGAAAAAGAATGACATTTAATTTGACACAATAACAATTCAATTAAATTAGATTTAACGAGTATTTACTAGTGCCTTTTATGTATAATACATTTGAATTAGGAAGAAGCATTAAATAAGATCCCCTCTTTCAAGAAGCTAACATTCAAATGGAGAATCTCAGAAATAAAACTTACAGATGAACAAGTATAATCCAAGGAAGAACAAAAGTACAAGGGAAAAGTCTAAAGTGCTATGAGAAATTTTTTTTTTTTAAGCAATTGGGGTTAAGTAACTTGTTCAAGGTCACACAGCTAGTCATTATTTATGTGTGGGTGCTCATTTTCTGAGGCCGGATTTGATCTCGGGTCATCCCAACTCCGAGGCCGGCGCTCTTACTCACTGCGCCACCTAGCCACTGCGCCACCTAGCCGCCCCTTTAGGGTAATTGGGGTTAAGTAACTTGCCCAAGGTTACACGGCTAGGTTTTTTTTGTTTGTTTGTTTATTTGTGTAGATTAAGTGTCTGAGGCCGGTTCTGAACTCAGGTCCTTCTGACTCAAGGGCCCGCGCTCTATTCACTGCGCCACCTAGCCGCACCGAGAAATTTAAATATGGCAAGATTTTGGGAAGCATTTTGGACAAGATGATCATCTTGTACTAATATGCTAGCAGTAGGTCTATGGATTAGTTCAAAGCAAATTCAAGCTTGGGCCATTTTAAGAAAAGCATCCCACTTAGTCTTCATCAGGGCATTGTATTCAGTTATGAGGACCACAGAATAAGAAAGGTATTGATAAATTAGAAATTGTCCAGAGGAGAACAAGATGGTGAAGGGTTTTGAATTCATGTCATATGAGAATCATTTAAAGGAACTGGACAACTTTAGCCTGAAAAATAGGATACTCAGGGGAACATAATAACTGTGATCAAGGGTGAAGGCTTGTCATGTGGTAGAAAGATTAGACATTTCAATTGACCCCAGAAATAATAGGTACAAGATATTTCAGGCTTAATGGGAGGAAAACATAAACACACACACACACACACACACACCCCACCACCACCATCACCACCACTACCACCACCACCATGGTCACCAAAACGAACACCAACACCAACAATAGCAACAGAAACAACAATTTTTCTTTAATAACTAGAAGTGCCCCAAAGTAATGACTTGCTTAGAGTGGTGGTGAGTTTCCCCTCCTTGGATATTTTCAAAAAGAAAATTCTGTCTTTCCTGTTATATATATATATATATATATATATATATATATATATATATATATATATATATATATATATATATATATACCTCATATAACTCTCATGATGGTATCCCAATTTCAAAGTGTGTTCTATTGAGAAAGATTTTCTTAAGCACAAGAAGTATCTGTACATTTCATTAGCTACAGGTCCTTCACCACACTTCCTCACCCATTTTAAACAACTTGGTTTGGGCCAGGACCCAACAAGGTCTAGACAGGTACAGGCTGTCTCCTATACCTAAAATGCATTTGCTACTCAACTCTACCTCTCAGAATACATCTCTTTCTTCTAAGTGACACATTGTTGTACTGTGAAGCCTAGACTAATTTTCCTCAGCTGAGAATAGACACACACACACACACACACACACACACACACACACACACACACACACACACTTCCCCTCTTCAAATTTTCCTAGGCCATTTTATCTAAATTTTGCTTTTGAGTCCTCACTATACATACATTAATAATTGACATGGATATATTCTATGAGGTTTGCAAAGCACTCTAAAAACATTTTCTCATTTATTCCTCACAGAAACCCTATAAGGCAGATATTAAAGTATTATTGTACCTATTTTACATATGAGGAAAAATTCAACAAGGTTCTATGATTTGTTATAGAGCTAAGAGCACTATATTTAGTAAAAGATGAAGTTTGAAATCCTGCCTTTGATGCTTACTACAAATATGATCTTGTTCAAGACATTTTACCTCACAAAGTTTTCTCATATATAAGGGAGGGGATTAGACTAAATGATCTGCTCACTTTGAATTTATGATTCTATCATTTAACTATTACAGTCATACAGTTAGTGAACATCTAAGGAAAGATTAGAACCCTGGTATTTCTGATTTTCCAATGAATTCCTTTTTTCATTGCTTGTTTTTTTAGTCACTTGAATCCTTTCTTATTTGTGCATATATCAGATTTCCCCTAGCAAAGTGAATAGTAACAATCATTTTTATCTCTTTATCGCTAAGATCTAGCCTCATTCTTTTCACATTCACATATATTCAAATGGATCTGGAATCTCATAAATGTAGCAGTTCCTTCTAACATTGTAGGTCACCTCCCATTTCATCCATCCCTACCCATTGTTTATGACTCTTGTCTGTGACTCCAGATGAATTCATAAATGGCAGTTAAAGGTTGTCTACCCACTATGGTCGAGGCTTTTCTTGATTTCTTATGATACCTTAAGTCTGCCAATGGACTCTCCATTAGTTAGAACTCTTAATTATTTACTCATATGCTTCTTCACTGACAACCTTAGTTCCATTTTTGATTTGTAATTCTCATTTGTAGTGTTTTGTAGGATGTCCATGTCCATCATATGCCTTTCTGTAAAAATAAAACATTGCACATAGTAGGCACTTGCTGTTTTACGGGACTGAATTGCAGCTTTTTCCCCAGGCTTTTTTTTTTTCTCTAGATGATAGATGATAGATCTCCTGGGAATCCATATCCTGCCATGTGGCCCGTTAGAAAAATGAAAACTAAACTGCTACTTCCTTGTCAAGAAGGACATTTCTTCTAATAGTGATTCAGTACAGTTGATAGGCCTACATGCCAGGATAGATGTGTGGGGAGTTTTCTTCGAAGCATTCGTCAAATTCATACCCATGGAAAAATGGATGTTTTGAGGTTAATCTTGCAGCAGCAAACATCCAGAGTCAAACTGCAGTAGTGAGTTTTCCCTGGAAATTCATGCAGAATGCCAGCCACAAAAGCAAATGAAAAAGTAAAAACCTTGCAGGATAATGTTTCTTCAAAGTATCGACTGTTGGTTTGTGATAAATCGAGCCCCAAGTAATACCCAGGAAATATCACCACCAGAATTCTCTGTTTGCATTTTCATTTGAAACTCTTTTTTTGTTCCTTTGTCAGGGCTACAACAAACTCATTTAGATGGTGACTATAAATTTGACATGGTGCCATTTCTACAAGAAAGACGCTATTCTAGTCCAAGTTGATGTTGATCCTAATTATAATAATATAGCTGTTGTATTTCCAACTGTAGCCAACAAAATAATCACTGTTTTCACATCAGAGTGTACTAGTGTCGCTGCATATATGAACACTTGGCTATCAAGGTGAATTCCATTTTTAATAAACCCAATTTTCACCACTTATTTGGCCTAAGCCATGATCCTGGAACACTAATGACGTCCTGATTAAATGAAAACTGCTGATATAGAGCTCAGATTTTAATTAATGAAGATCTGTAATGTGACTTCCCTTCCCACCCACCCCCATACACTGGAGGGATTCATTCGACTGGCAGTAGATTCCATAGGCGTTCGCTCTCAGTCAGAGAAGCAGTACCACAGAAAGAGTTAGCAATCAAAGATTTTACGCTGCCAGGGTGAGCTGGTTTCAGTTTGCTGACAAACTGAGATGAAAGACCTTCATAAAAGTAAGATGTTTGTGTTTGGGTAGCCTGGTTCTGTGAGCCAGGCTATACGTTTTTATGAGCTAGTCAGTGTGCTGATTCTGAGCATTATTCAGAAAGAAAAACATCGACAGGGTCACAGCTGGTAAGAAAACAAAGGTCTTGCTTGGTGTAGGAGGAGATGCAAGGTATGCATGGGAAAATCTTAAACTCCTGTGACTTAAAAAACAAGGTTATTCATTCAAAAGTCCCATTTGTTCATGTACTATACCCACAGAAGCACTCCCTCCTCAGCTCTGACTTTTAGAATCCTTCTCTTCCTTCATGGTTCCACTCAGATATTCCCTCCATAAAAACTTATTTCATCCTACTCAATAGTCCCTTGATTGATCCTAGATAACAGTGTCTCTTCCTCTTTACCTCCCCCATCAGTGTAATGTATATTTGTAAATTTATACAAATATGTATATCTGTATAAATTTGTAGCAAATTACAGCAAAGTAGGGTAATTTCTCCTGTCTTTCCTAAAGGGATAGTCTTCCCAATGCTTGTAGCATTTGTGCTGCCTCTTCATCTGTATATCTAGTTCGGTAGAGTCATCCAATAGATTGAATCAATTCCTTTGCTCTTAAGTAAACATCTTTGGAACTGAAAATGTGCACATCCACTTTTCCTTGAGTTTTTATGTTCCCCCCTTACTGTCAAAACAGGATTCTTATTTTAATTCAAGTTCCCAGGAGAATTCTCATTTCCTTAATTCTTGAAGCCCTTATATTTATAAGAGCCTGCATGAGGCTCATTCCTGCTGAGAACCCGAGGAACCAATATTCTTACATGCATTACATCTGTACCAAGCTTTCCAGACATATTAAATATCACTTCTCTTTATATTATCTACACTTGAGTCAACTGCCCTTTTTACTGTTCTTCATGTACAACATTTCCTCTCTAGACTCTATACCTTTATTTATGCTTTTCTCTGTGCTTGGAATAGACTACCTTCTCATTTATACCACTTAGAAGTCTCAGTTTCCTTCAAAGTTCAGCTTAAGCTTCACCTTCTATGTCTTGGCAATTTTTATCCTCACAGTTACAAACACTTTACTCTCTCAAACTTATTTTGAGGCTTTTAAAATGTGCATGCTTATATATGTATATATTCTCTGTCCTGAGGGGATCTAAGTTCCTTGCTTAAAAATTTAAAAAAAAGCTATGTCTCTCCAGCACCTAGCATAGGGCTTCATATGCAATAAGTATCTAATTAATACTTGTTGATTGGTTAGTGTATATATATATATATATATATGTATATATATATACATATATATGTATACACATGTATATAATATCCGTATAAATGATATAGCTATAGATATAAATACTGATCTATATAAAAGTAGATTAGATAGATATATATGATGATAGTTCAATATAGTTATATCTATACAGATAACTATAGATAGATATAACTGTAGATAAATGTAGATGTAGCTGTAGATATTTAAATAGAGATGGATATAAATAACAAAAGATTGATAGCTATAGATAGAGATACATTCAGCTATAGTCTCTTAAATCCTTCAGGTCTAGTGGTCATTACCACCTGAATGTCCCATAAATATTACAAATCCAACATATCCAAAGTATAACTAGTTACCTTACCCCCTAACCTAACTCCTCCTCTAAACTGAATTTTTTTCTGTTGAGACCCCACAACTCTCATGATCCAGCCTCTCAACCTTGCAGTTTTTCTCAATTATTCCTTCATCCTTATGCTCCCTCCATCCAAACAATCACCAGATTTTTATCATTTCTATCTCTATAATTACGACATTTCTCACACCCTTACCCATTTTCTCCCCATACTCACATGGCCACTGCTTAAGCTTATATCCTCATTGAATCTGAATAGAGTCTCAAAGCTTCTTTGTTAGATCTCCAGCTTCCAGTCAAACTTCACTCTCTTCTGCAAAGTTGGCAAACTAACCTTTCTAAAGAATAAATCTGACTGTGCCATTATCTTGCTGTAGAAACTTTAGCAAGCCCTTACTGCTGTTAGCACAAAAACACAATCATGCCAGCTTGACATTTAAACCCTTAAGATTACTCCCATTTAGGTGCTGTACATTCCAGCTAATATGTCATGACACTATTTCTTCTCTTAACCCAACCCTATGAAATGACAATGTATTTATGATACTTAATTATATTTTATATCTACTTGTCTGTGTGCATGTTGTTTTCTGTGATCGAATATAAGTTCCTTAAGGGTAGGGACTATTTTATTTTCTTTTTTATCCTTGTACCCATTTCCAACAGTAATACAGTGTCTGGCATACAGTAGACCCTTAACAAATGATGTTCATTGATTGCCAAATATAAAGCTACTGATTCCATCATTATTCAACCTTCTAGAAACTGTTTTTTCTTTCTTGGAATGTAGGAAGGAGGTAAGACCCTCCTCACACTTTTACAAAGCATTTGTGTCCCTATTACTTTTTACTTTCAATTATAATTACCTGTGTTCAATCTACATCCTCACTAGTATAATGTTAACTTCCTGAGGACCCAGACTGTGACACTTTTCATTGCCATAGCCCTAACTCCTAGCACATGATGTCACACATAGTAGGACCTTAATAAACATGTGATACAAGGTTGCTAAAGAAACAAAATGAGACAAAACTGTAAGAACATATCCTTTCAGATGGAAAGAAGGAAAATTTTAAAAAATAGAAGCACTATGACTACATTTTGAAGACAAATGCATTTCTGACTTTCTCCCACCATCTTCCAACTTTTGATCTGACAGTATGAGCCAATCATCTACTCCTGGCTTGATAGGCAGATTTCGAGAAACAGTGGATCTAATGTTATTATAGACAATTCTTGCTTTAGTATTTACATTTATTTTAAGGAACAGAAAGTCTGACACTGAAATTGGCCACTAAGCCAAGAACTACCTGCCTTTGTTATTTTATCTATACACATATATGCAAAAATAAATAAATAAGTAAATAAATAAATATGAGCCTTTTTCACAGTGAGCCTCTTATTGCTTACAAATTCCACAGGTACATATATGTGGTACAATCTACAGAGTGGCAGAGATTTTCCATGGCAACCTTTTTTGGTTGTTGTTGAATAGCAAGGTAGTAATTTCAAGAAGGCCTGCCTTACTTGTTGACGTGTAAATTACTGCTTCTTTGAAACTGAAGGAACTTATTTTGGTTGTTTTAAATGTATCTGATTGAGCCCCCCGATTTTTTTTTTTTAAGTTTTGTTTCCAGGAAAGAATGTCCTTTGATTGTTCACTGGTATGAATGAAAATCGCCTATTCAAGTCTACAATTAATTAGGTTCCATCAAGGATACAGGTGTATTGCCTTGATGGGCTTACTTGGGAAGAATGAGAAGTAAAAAGAAATGATGAAATCCTTCAAATAGTTTCTTCCCCAGATCCCAGGAATTGAGAGGCATTTTGAGTTAGTGCACAGGGCAATGGGCTTGGACTCAGGTCTTCCTGGGTTTAATCCTACCTCCTATATTAAATATCTTGGTTACATTTAAACCCTCTCTGCCTGAGTTTCCTCACCTACAAAAGGAGGGGGTTGAAATTGAGGTCCCTTATAACTCTAAATCTATCCTATCAAAGAGATTTGAAGTTGAAAGAATTGTGTTTTTCTGACTCTTATGGATTTTATATTTTTGTGTGAGTGACAAAACCTGAACTTTCTTAAATCTGTCTAAACTGTCTTTTCAGCTCCAGATTGGTTTTATTTGCTGAATTCTCAAGTATATTTTAAAGTTATATTGTTTTTGTGTTAATTTACAAAAGATAGCTTATAATGTATAATTCTGGCTATGATGTCACATCTTGTTCACTTATCATTACTATTCTTGCCATTCTAATTCTTTTTACTAGCCACTATATTGAAACAGGCTGTGTGCTCTCCTCCCTGTGCCTAACAAAGTCCTCTGTGTTTCAGACCCAAGTCAATGAGTGTGTGTGTGTGCCTGTGTGTATGTGTTTTAATCTTGTCATTTAATTATAAATACACATGCTGTTTTTTATAGTGGCTGGGAGAGTAAGTATGTATTAGTATAAAAGAGAGACTAAACTTTAATTCTTCCCTCTTTTTCCCCCCTAGGGCAGAGATTTCTTTTCCCACCAAATTGTAAAGGAAAGGAAGGGAACTGAATTATCTGATTTGCTTCATTCATTGACTCTGTTCAAATTGCTTTCTAGGAAAAGGGGTCCAATCCCTTACAGGAGCTTCCTGGTCTCAACTAACTAGAGGAGTCATGTCAGGATTATAATAGAAACACATTGAACTCACACCCTCCTTTCTGTTCATATGACACATTTTGAAAATCCAGTAGTATAAAAGGTAGAAGTAGAATGTGTTTAAGAAATAATGACAATAATAATTACATATGTGCATATATGTGTTTATATAAACACGTATGTATATATAAAGTTAAGAGACTTGCTCAAGATTTCACTTTAAAAACTTATCTTCTAAGGCATAGAAAAGGCAAAGAAATCTAACATGGGCACAAGTCTTTCACAAAGGTCTGGGTATTGCTCACCATGTGCTGACCTCATATGCCAACTTCCTGCTTTTACTGAAATTTTGCTGCCAAGTTCTCAATATACTCAAATTCAATTTATTATGGAAACACGGGCAATCTCTTAACAAAGCCTAGCAAGTCGGCACCACTGAAAATGAATCCTGACATTCTCTGGTTCCATGAACTAGGACATAAATGGGTGAGATAGGCATATTGTTACCATATCTTATTCTGGTGCATTTGAAAATGTAAACAGTTTTGTAAGTTAATGAAACATTTCAGAACATTTAAAATAATGGCACAAAACTGAAACCCAAACTTTCTGGAACAATTAAACCCTTCAAAACATGCATTTGAAGATGCGGATGTTTTTGGTTCACCCATGTATCATTCTAATGAACATCTGTAATGTGCTTTGGATGGGGGTAAAGAAGGATATTGTATGAAAATGCATAACTGTAAAATCTTGAAGATGTTTACTATGCATAGGAGAAAGCTGCCTTCTGCGCAATACTCAGACAATAGACCAGTCTGGCAGCCTCCATCCTTTTACAACACTATAATGAGGACGATTGGAGGCCTGGCTGTGGAAACTAATAAGCTGCATATTTTACAGTTTTAAGTGCACAAATAAACTGTTTGAGAATTGGGATACTGCTTTTGTGCTATGTTAGACAAAGAGAAACTAAATTTCTCTTTCATAGTCTGCTTATCCCTAGCAATTAAGCCCTTGCTAATCTGTTACCTATGGATTAGAGTCTTATGAATGGACTAAGAAAAGCCACAATGAATCTGGTTCTCAGACTGAAAGAATACTCAAATACAGAGCAATGCTATTAGATTCCTTGTAGGTGTTCTCTTTGGCAAGTTGAAAATGTTTTCACATTCGATATGCTACCAAAAATAATCCAACAATACTAGGTGCAACTGTGATGAATGAAAATTTCTGAGAGATGTAGTTTCTGGGTAATTAATAATCAATTTCTTAATTATGGTGGGTGAATAACCAGTAAGTTAAGGTCAGTTGCTCTTCTTAGCAATCAAAGACCTCTCCTGAAGAATATTGAGTGCTTAAATAGATCTGGAAAAGGGGGTGTTCCTGAGGATGAAAATCAAGGTTAACAATTAATAAGAGGGTGGCAAAAAAGTCTTCAGCTCCTCCTTGCTGAGAATATTACTTGATGAGATTGAGCTGCCTCTAGCTATCTAGAGAAAGGAATCTATCTCCATCCAGAGCACAATAGGCCAGAATTCCCCTAGATTATATATATATATATATATTTTTTTTTTTTGGCTTTTTGGAGGGCAATTGGGGTTAAGTAACTTGCCCAAGGTCACACGACTAGGTTTTTTTTGTTTGTTTGTTTGTGTGTGCCTTAAAGTGTCTGAGGCTGGATCTGAACTCAGATCCTTCTGACTCTAGGGCAGATGCTCTACTCACTGCACCACCTAGCCACCCCTAGATTAGATAATCGTTATCTTTTAATGAGAAGTAAACTTTCCCACTTGGGCAGGTTCCTGCACAAAATTAAGGAGAATATTAACCGAATCTCATCATTAGCAGAAGCTGCCTTGATCTATTCTTTAAATGAGGAAAAAGAAAGGAAAAAAACAACCTGGATTTCCCCCACCCACATGTTAGTAATTGGTTATTAATGATCATTTCTCTCATGACCCTATGTGGTTTTTCTGACCAAATTCCTGAATTATCTGGGACTATCCCAGTTTCAGGTTTTCCCATTATCCCATAATCCATGTTGCTTAATTGATGTATATGTTAGCAGCAGCATATAGACATTCCATTCCCTGAATGGATTGCTACTTATTCATATCTTTTCTTCCCTTATAGAATGTAAACTCCTGGAGAGTAAAGATTGTTTCAACTTGAAAAATTTGTATCTCCAGGCCCTATTTCACTACCTAACACATAGTAGATGCTTAATAAATGCTTGTTAATTTTTTTCATTATCATTCTATATAATTGTAGAACTAAGAATTTTGTGATTCCTAAGACTCATTTTTTTCTTTTTAAATCTCTTTCAGAGGACCTGATGATTGCTCAGATGTAGTCTTTCTCAAGAATAGGCGTTGCCTCTCTCCAAGTGAGAACTTGAAAAGACCTTAGCTTAAAAGGGCCAAAGTCTCCCACTGCATTTTGGGTCACACCCAGTCATCCTGATCTGATACATGGCTACTGGCTCCAGATGGCTCTGGAGAAGAAAGTGTTTGCACAGCCCTCACGCACTGAAATCAAATTCAATTGCAAGTCATGTCATCATTTCACTGATTATGGCCCTCTTCTAGAATGAAGGACAAACCACAACTGATGAGGTATGGACTCTGGGAGCTCCCTAGAGCTCTCCTTGTGTCCTTGAGGTACAGGCTCTGGGAACTCACCTTGAACTCTGATTAAATTGTCTCAGTTGATAAGGCATTTGCCTGAGGCCATAAGCCTTACATTGTGCCTGAGCCCAAACCTCTGTTATTAGACTTCCTACCCTTGAGCCTATCAAAATATCAATCCACCCTTGAACTGGCTTAGCCCACCTTTGTCTGTAGTACTCCCACAGCCTTCTTCTGTTTATAAGACCCCATCTTGTCTCCAAGTATGTGAGAGCACCATAGAATGACCTAGCACAGGCCTATTCTGTCCAATACAAGCAAACTTTTAATAAGCTTTACTTTTTTACTTTTTTAATAAACTTTACTTTTCTTTGGCTGAGAGAAGACTTGAGTAGAATTCATTTGGTAGGATCCGGCATATTGGTATTTTGGGGTCTCCAGAGAGAGACTTCAGATTAAGGGTAACCTCTTCATTTTTGTGGTTCCCTGACTGGGAACTGAACCTGGGCTACAGCTGTGAGAGTGCCGAATCCTAACCACAACCACAATAATCAAAGGTTTTACAAACTGGTATCTGCTCCCAAGGCTATACTCCTTTGATAAAAACCAAAGATGATCACTATACCATGATGAAGCATCAGAGGAGACATTTTGAATTTTCCACATTTGTCATCAAAATATTCTAGAAATTCCAATATTTTATAGGATCCAAGTCTCAGAGTTGGAAGCACCATCAGAGGCTTTTTAGTACAAAGCATCTCTGACCCAAAATCACCTCTAAACCATCTACCATAAATGATTACCTAATGGGCTCAAATGAAGGGGAATTTACTATTACTAAAGATACACAGTTATTTTTAGATTTTAAAAAATTAAATCTAAATCTTATGCTAGCAAGTTCATTCATTGTTTCTACTTCCACCCTCTAATGCTAAATACAAGAAGTTGAATCACTCTCCCATGTCATAGTCCTTTAAATATTTAGACAACTACAATGCCCACCCTGGGCATCTAGGTGGTAAAGTGGATAGAGTACCAGGCTTGGAGTCAGGAAGATTCATATTCCTGAGTTCATTAGTTCTGTAATTCTGGGCAAGTCTCTTTTTGCCTCAGTTTATTCATCTGTAAAATGAGCTGTAGAAGGAAATGATACATCACTCCAGTATCTTTGCCAAGAAAACCCCATATGGGATCATGAAGAGTCAGACACAACTGAAAATGACTGAATGACAACAAACAAAACATGCCCACACTAATTTTTTTCTTCCTCAAGATAATTTTTCCAGTTTTTACATGTGATCCTTATTTAGTCATGTCTCTACTGCTTTCATCTTGTCCTCTTCTGTATATGCTCCATTTTGTTAATGTCTTCCTGAACAGGTATTTAACTGAATACAATACAGTAGAAATGAGCTCATCAGCATAGCATATAACATATATTTTGTACTTCCTCCTAGACATTATGCTCTCAGTTTAACTTAGGACAACATTAAGGTTTTTTTTGTTTGTTTGTTTTCACTACCAAGTCACATTGTTGATGCATATGAAATTTTAAATGCACTGAAATCTTTATATTCTAGACAAATCTAGTATCTGCAAAGCTTTTTAAAAAATATGATGTAGAATTTTACATTTATTCTTATTAAGCTTTATTATAATAGATTAAGCTCATCATTCCAACCTGTCAAAAAAAAAATTGGATACTGACTCTGTCATCTAATAGGTTAACTATCCCTCCTCAATTTCAGTTATATGCAAATTTTACTTGCGATTTATGCCTCTATTCATGTTACAAATAATAATAAGAACTAAAGGAACAAACCTTTTGGAAACTCCATTAGAGAACTCCTTTTACATTGACCTAGCACCAATCACTCCTGGACTCAATAATTAAATAGCCCTAAATTCACCTAGCTGTACCATTTAGCATCTGTGTCCTCTTTCAATCTAGATCTTGTTCACAAGGTTAACAATTATTTGATAATTATTAAGTGAAAGAATCAGTTCAGAGAAAATTACAATAATACTATCACATGTATGTTACTAAAGACTTGGAAATACAAAGATTATAAGTCAAAGACCAGTAGAAATAAATTCCTATACTCACCTACTCTCTCACTTTATAATGGGGTTCATTTAAGTTTTAGTGGTTTTATTTTAAAATAATGTTGGTTGTGGCAACAATATGTGATGTCTACATTTAGTCATGAAAATGCCAGCATACTGAATCCAAATTATGTATGTCTTCAACTATGTATATAGAATATATAAATGTGGGGGAAGATGGTGGAGTAGGTCAGAAAATTCCAAGTTCTCAAGATTTTCCCCCACAAAAGAGTAAAAATAGCACCTTAGGGTGAAGAAAGTGTGGGTGGAGAGAAATAGGAACAGGGGCATAACTGGGGTCCTCCTGGGATGATTTGAGAAAATCTGAAGAAAAATCCCAAGATGAGGTTTGGTCCCTGTGAAAAGTAAACACCTCTGGGTGAGATTCCATTTTAACCAAAAGCAACAAACCTCTTAAACCACAAATGGCAAGACCTGGGGTTAGCTAGTTTGAGAGGCTGCCTCAGCCCCCACCACAAGAACTTTTGTTCCCAGGCTAGTAAAGGGAATTGGGCTTTTGAGCCCAGGAAGATCTAAGGAACCATTGCTGACCAGAAACACCAGACCCAGCTATGCTGTGAAGAGCTGTGGGGGAGAAAAGGAACCAGCACACATCTGATAAGAACAGAAGCAGGGTGGGGGAAGAAAGCCCCTGGCTGTGGGCATTTGCAGGAGGTTGGAGGTTTGCCTTTGATTTCAGGATAAAAGGAAGAACTAAAGATCTGGGGCAAGAGGCACCATTTCCCAGACTCTAGGACTAAAGGTGACTACAAATAATTAAGTTATCACCACAAAAAAATACACAAGCAAAGGAGAAAGGATCCAACCATAGAAACCTATTGTAGGAACAGAGATGATTGGGTTTCATCTTCAGAGGATGATATGGAAGTAAAGAAACCCCCAAAGAGTAATTTCAAATGGTCACTTGCCCCTAAAGAATTTATAGAAGATCTTAAAAAAGACTTTAAATATCAAATAACAGAGATGGAGGAAAAACTTTAAAAAAATAAATAAATAATGATAAGAAGAAAAATCCAAGAAAAACAAGAAGGGTATGAAAGGAAATTCAACCAATTAGAAAAGGAGAGCCAGCATCTTAAGGAAGAAAATGACACCTTGAAAATTAGAATTGGGCAAAGCAAAGCCAGTGAAATTTTAAGAGATCAAGAAAAGATTAAACAAAATATGAATAATGAAAAATAGAAGAGAAAAAGAAACATAAGAAAACAACATATTTGGAGAACAGATCAAGAAGAAAAAATGTAAAAATAATTGGACTAAATGAAAATTATGATAAAAAAAAAGAATCTTGATACAATAAAACAAGAAATAAATAAAGAAAATTGTCCTGAAGCATTAGAACAAGGGCTTAATAGAAGTTAATAGACAGTTCAATATACAAGAATCAATAGAAATACAAGATACAAAACAAAGACTGATTAAAGGGATCCATAAGGAGAGACTGTTTACTTTTTATATATGTAAAATGTATGTCTAAGATTCTTATTAATAATTGGTTAGTTCACAAGAAAGAGTAAGGGGTAAACCTGAGTATATGAATTTAAAAAGTAAAATCATTTAGGAATAGCTTAAAAGAGTAATTATTTTATACAAATGAGGTGCAAGAGGAAGAACTGATACACAGGAATTAGATGGGGAGGAGGGCTAATAGTTCTGGTAACCTACTTTCATTGGGAATGTGTTTAAGAGGGAATAATACATATATATTTTAAAAAACTATAAATCTCTTCTAAATTCAGAAGAAATAAAAGAGTAGGGGCATAGGGAGGAGGGAGAAGGCAAGGGAGGGATTTTTAGAGGGGAGGGTGAGGGAATATAAATAGGAGTATAGAAAGGAATTTAGATTTATAGGAATGGGAGGATGGGAAGGGACCTTTGGAGAGGGGAAGGCAAGTCATAGAAGGGCAAGGTACTGGACAAAAATAAAGTAGAGGAGGCAGGAGGGATAGGAAATAAGAGATACACACATATATCAAAACAAAGATGACAAGTAGAACAGATTTGGGAAAGTATAGATCTATATATGTATGTATATATATATATATACATATATATATGTATATATATATATGTATATATAGCTATGGAGAAATATCTAAACTTTATTGCAGCCTTGGGGAGGTAGGGGATGGTATGTATATATTTATAGCTATAGAGAAACATATCTAAACTTTATTGTGGACTTCTGGTGGCATGGGGGTGGGGAAAACAAAGTAAAAAAGTACACAGCAGAGAACAAAAGAAAATTCATAAGAAAGCAAAAATGGACAATTCCCAGTACATTGAGTATTATTTATCATATAGGCTTTCTTGAAATGAAAATTTGTTACCTATTTTGAATCCTTACTTATGCTCTGCTGTGCACATGACATGCTTTTTTTCCTTTCTAACTTTGTATTTAAGTTGTAATATTTAAGTTTATGACATGTTTTTGTTTCTTTTTTCTATTCTGCATTTATGTTCTGGTATTTGATTATAAAATAAAATTTTTGGAAAAAAAGAATATATAAATGTGGTAAATATCTTCCCAATTGCATTGTGTAAGTAGTTGGCTGGTAGTAATATGATGTGTCTAGTAATAAAGTTTGTGGATACCATAATAATAGCACAAGACTAAAAGTCTGCTAAATTGTACTGTCTTGTAAACCCAAATCATATTTTAAAAAGTCTTTGCTGGCCATGCCTGCACTTTTGATGTGTTAGTCATGGTCATAGTAGTTGGTAGTTTTTGTCCTTTGTTTTTAAAGAGGAACAATACTATCTCAGAGTAATGTCTTGACTTGTGGATAAACTGAATTTTAGTGAGGCAGAATTGCACAAAGTCAGACACTCTCTCTTCCAGAGTCATCAAAGTCCAGTGGCAAAAGTCAGGGTGACTGGTCTGGGATACAGTGACGACCTTGGTAAGTCTTTAATGTCTGACCATGATCTCACTGCTCCACAGTGCCTACTTCAGCCTCCTTCATGGCTATACAAATTGTCCTTATCCACACATTCCACTGGGGGTGAGGCACAGAGGGGGATGGGGAGTCTTCACTTGCTTGGGATAAACACTCCCCTAACTCACCAATGGGACTGTGACCCTATTGGATACCCTCAACCTGGTTTAGCCCATCATCCAAGATGGCTTATCAGGGTGTGACCTTCTGTACATACTACTGCTTCTTGGAGTCACAGATAAGAGTTGAATGCCTGGTGGAAACCAAAGGTGGATAAGCAGGGCAAAGCCCCACACCAAAGGTGTTAGTCCTCCTTGAATACCCAAACACCCCTCATTGTAATTAGGGTCATCTTAAAAGAATTCTGGCAAGCCCCTACTCTCCTCAGGTACCTTGAGTTGAGAATAATTGATCACTTATCTTTTTCTTTGGTAGGATATGGAAATATAAGAGAAGAAGGAGTAGTCAGCAGGTTCAGTTTGGGTCAAACTTTTGAGTCAAAACCTGGGTCTACAAATAGAAAGTGGATTAGAAATCTGAGAACATTCCTCAGTAGAGCCAAACTTCCCTTCTCCATCTTCCCCACCCCACCCCAAATTGCTTTTGTATGAAAAAATCCAGGTGGCACCGTGGACAGAAATATAGGAATATTGAAGTCAGGAAGACTTTGGTTCAAATTCAGTGCCTGGAACTTATTAGCTGTGTGACCCTAGGCAAGTAACTTCTCTCAGACTTTATTCATCTGTAAAATTAGAATAATAGTAGCACCTACCTTACAGAGTAGTTGTGGGTATTAAAAGAATCAACATGTGTAAAGACCCTGTCAAGCTCTAAAACACTATATAAATGCTAGAGAGAACAGTGGTTAGGGTGTTTTGCTTACTTATTAGTGCATTATTTTTTTCAGATTGGCATATCTGAGGTCTCAGTTCTCTCTTCAACTTTGCTTATCTAGTCAGAGCTTTTGATGCACTAGTATGTCCCTTCCTTTTCTTAATAAGAAAGCCTGCATTTGTCTTATCAATAACTCCTTCTTTCATCAATATTCATACCTACCAAGGTGAATTGCCTCCTTTCCACTAAACTATTAAGCTATTGAAATTTGAAGGTCCCCAGGCAAAAGAAGCAAAATTGGAAAATCACTATACAGTTATATTTGCAAGAAAATGAAAAATCACTTCATTGTTTGCTAACTTGCCCAGGACATCCCATACTGTATATACACTGTAATTGTGTCTCTCTCTGTTATTAAAATATGCAGAAAAAATCTGAAATACTTGCTTCTTGTCAAAGAACTATATATTGTGGAGAGAGAAAACAGAAAAGATCATCTTCTGCAGATCTCTACCTCCAGGCAGGCAGGACATGAAGGGATTTTTTTTTCCTATTTTACAGATGTGGCCCCCAACTCCTGATAACATGACTTGCCCCAAGTCATACAACTAGAATATGTACCCACAGCTTTATAGTATAGGATGCTAGAGAGATAACCCAGATTTTTAAATTCCTTAAGATTTTGCACTCAAAGTGGCTGTTAGGGGTCCCCAGAGGGTAAATGACCCATGGCCTGAATATTCTAGTGGCTACCCTGATGATTGCTGGGGATTTCTGATGCCCCACCAATGGGTTCCCAGACAGTGCCATAAAGACAAACTAAGGCTTCCATGTTTCCTTTGTCTCATTTTATTATTAGATACAAGTGAATCACCCCCCCCCCCCACACACACACACACACACTCCTCTTGCACTGGGGGGAGGGGAGATGAGAGTTCTCAGAGTAAGTCTTCAGAGTTTTCTAGTACCTGCTTAGATATGTGCCATAAATATATCCCAGAAGCAAAACAGCCAGGAGCCAAAGTAATGAGAAGTGTTTGAAGAAGTCCTCTTATAGTCTGTTTTGCTATCAATAAACTAGAACTAGCTTAATGATTCTTGTCCTAGATCAAATGCAATACCTTAGCAACTTGGGAATACCTGGTAAACCACCAGGCCAACCAGCAGGTACTTGGGTCCCCCAAGGCTTTTATGTCCTAAGTTACCATGGTGATGCCTGTGGCCATGGAAAACATTCAGGCTATACTAAATAAATTCCTATCAACACAAGGTTTTAATGCCATCTCCTTGGAATACAAAATCCAGTTCTTATTTTAAGGAAAGGTCTATGTCAAAGAATTAAATTCTAAACAGATAACTATTTTTTAGCTCAGTTTTGAAATATCTCTTCTATATTTCCATGACCCTCAACTCAATTGGGTGTTCCCTCCACTAACAAGGATTGCAGACACCTCATGTCTTGGTAATTTCTTTTCATGAATTCCCATGGGCAAAAACAATCCATCATCTTATGGTCAGTTCTTTAATGATGAGTTCTTCCATACTTAATCAGGTTCATGTGCAGAAAGTATGCACTTAGGTCATTATGAAACCTTTACTTTCCACCTTGGTTGGACCTGTAGTGTATTTGTTCTATTGGTATACCTCTCCAGATCCTCACAGTATCACCTTTTTGAAATGAAAAGGCAATAGAGCAGAGCTTTAGGGTTAAGTCTGAACTACAAATTCTCTTTATTTATTGCCATAAGCTCAATGCCCCTGAAATTTTCCTGAGAATGGTGCATTATTCAAGTCATTTCCTACCTGTAAGGTTGGGGTAGGGAGGGGTAGAGAAGGCATCTGGGCATAGAAGCTAGCATAGCTGTCAGATTTCCAATTGAAAAAGACAGCAAGAGGAAAGAAATTAAAAGCTTACCTGCACTTTGAAAGGTATTTAGACCAATGTAAATTCAAAAACATTTACTCCAGTACATCCACTGCCTCCCTACCCAACCCAAACTGTTCTCTAATCAAATGCTGCTTGCTTGCTTCCTAGAACAAATTCATCTTAGTTTTCAGACCCCTCCCCAAAAACTTTTTCTCATATTAATTACTGACAAAGTACTTTTCAAAATATGATTTCATAAGCACAAAAAAAATCAATATTCAAAAACAAATTTGGATTATCACATTAGTTATTTTGGTTTTGTTTCTCTTATTTTTAAAGACTTTATTTGACTGAGAAATCTTTTTCAAATAAAAATCTGGATAAATATGCTTGACTTAATTATCATCAACAACACACATCTACAGCAAGGCATAACACTAGTGGAGTTGGAATCTGAAAGACTTGGGTTTGAATTCTTCCCCTGTGGCTTATCATTTGGGTGACCCAGGGCAGGTAATTTTAACCTCCCAGAGATTCAGTTTGCTTATCAGTAAAATGAAAATTCAAATAGCACCTACCTCACAGGGCTCTAGTGAAAGCCAAATGACATAAGGTAAGTGAATAATGTCTTTGTAAACTTTAAAGAGCTATGACAGTGTCAAATATTTGTATTTATTATTATTATTACTACTATTATTGTAGCTGTGACTGGGAGTACAAAAGACTATAAAATTGGATCCCAGATTTTAAAGGATTTGCTACTTGGTTGGGGAGACCCTTCGCAGCATGCAGTACAATTGTAACAGGGAATTTTTACCTCGACTTAAAACAGCTCAGCCTTGTGGTAGAGCACAGATAACTCTGACTGCAGTTCTTTCAACCTCTGAAATAGCAGGAATGACACAGAAAAGAGCCATTAGGGCTAGTTGTGAGGATAGAGGCTACATTCACTCCAGGGAGAAAGCCCTATCTTCCCACATACACTGGCACCCTGGACCAAAATCCTATTCACCTCCATATAAGTTATGACTAAAGAGCAGATGGCTCAACTGACTTACTTGCTAAGGTTTTCTTTAAATAATTAAATTCTTTGCTGTGAGAAGCTCAGTGTATTGATTTATCTGGTCTTTGATTAGGGAATTCATAGGTTTCAGTCAAATGGAATAGTAAAATTCCATCCTCTGCACCCCCAATTTGTTTTTCTTTTCAATAGCTATTCAAAAGTATTCTATACAATATGTTCAAAAAATAGTGCTTGAGGCTTTAAAGAACTTGTGATTATTTCCAAGTTTTTTTTATAAATGGAAAGAATAACTTTAGCTTGAATGGATGAAAACTTATCCAACCCCCTCCTGAACACACTGCTTATTATTTTCTTGAATGTCAAAAAAGGTTAAGTTTTTCTTTTAAAAAATGGCTCCAGGGAAATCCTTCGTGTTATTGGTAAAACCATTTATTCCTCTTCTAATAATATTCATACTTACTCAAAAGACTACTAGAGTTTGAAAGGAGCTTAGGTCACAGAAAGTTAGATGTGGAAAGGAATTTACACCACAGAATGTCAGAACACTGAATCTCAGTATGTTGGAGTATAAAAAAAATGGACCACAGAGACCAAATTGATGAATATGTTGCCTGTCCAGTCAAGAAGTATCATTCAGAGGCCAATAGAATCACAGTTTTAGACCTGGAAGAGTGATAGGTTAAATTCAGGTCACTTCCTTTTTCCAGGATGAGAAAAGGAAAGTACTAAGAGGTTAGGTAACTTGTTCAGGATCATATAGTTAATAAGTGAGGTAGGGTTTGAAACCAGAAATCCCTGAAACTCCAGTCCTTCATTTGTTGCAAGAAAAGAAGGAAGGAAGGAAGGAAGGAAGGAAGGAAGGAAGGAAGGAAGGAAGGAAGGAAGGAAGGAAGGAAGGAAAAAAAGAAGGAAGGAAGGAAGAGAAGGAGGTCATATAACTAGTTAGCTCTCATTTCCATACTGCTTCATGCCTGGAATTTCAGTATATTCAAGAAGAGATTGGACAAGTTGTAGAACAGGAGGCAAGGATGGGTAAATTTCCACACAGCTGTTCCTTGGCAACCATATTTTATAACATCTGCTATTTTTTTCCTGAGCATTTGTACTACCTTGGTGTTTACCCTTTGGGCTAATTTGCAGTTGACCCTTGTAATATAGCCCTTTTAGCCAACATTTTTGTGACAGAGTCTCATTGATTGAACAGTCATGTAGAGTGTCATAAAAATCAATGTATACAGAGAAAAGAACTGTGGTGGGACTTCATAATATCACATCTAGTTTTTATCACAACTTTCCATTTTACCAAGTTACTGTCTCATTATTTATACCAGACAGGCATCTAGATGAACTACAAAACATATTTTGTAGCTTTTGGCAACTCATTTATAACAGGCGTACAATTAATATCTTTACAACTGTACTCGAGGCAGAAAGAAAAATGTAGTAGCATGGATTTTGGCACGTTTTTGAGGGTAGCTGTATAAAATAAAGGCTAGGGGTTGATTTTAGTAAACAATTTCTAGTAATAACTGACTTTTGTGTAGAGCTTTAAAGCTTACAAAGCATTTTATTCTTATTCTATCTTATGAGCCTTAAAAATAAGTCAATAAGCGTTAATTAAACACTATGTTCTAAGCACAGGAGATACATATGTGTGTGTTTGCATATATATGTATACATACATACATACAAATATACAAACATTAGATTTGAGATAATCTCAGAGGGAGGGTACTAGCATTAAACAAGACCAGGAAAGGCTTCCTATAGAACCTAAGGTTTTAGCTGAGAGTGAAAGGAAGCCAGGAAAGACAGAAGATGGAGATGAGAAGAGAGAGAACTCCAGGTGGGGAGGCAGGATATAGACACTGAAAACTCACAAAGTCAGGAGATGGAATGTTATATATGAAGAAAAGTGTGGAGGGGAGTCCAGTGTCACTGGATCATAGTGTATGTGAAGGCGCTTAAGGTATGGGGCCAAGTTACAAAGGGTTGAAACCAAACAGAAGAATTGAATATTTTATCCTAGAAGTAATAGGGAGCCACTGAAATTTATTGAATGGGGGAAGAATGGTAACATAGACAGAACAATATTTTAAGAGGTGAGTGGAAAATAGACTCTTTCTTTCAGGTTCATGCTATTCATATGTTATCCGGTTAAAATTCTGGTAGCCATTGTTTACACACTCCTAGGTCACTCACCTTCCTTCAGTACCTAGGTTACTATTTTTTCCTCCTCCCTAAATACTATATTCATACTAAGGGATTTCAACATGCATATTGATTCTCCCTCAAACACCCTAACAACTCCATTCCTCAGACTACACACCTTCCATAATTGCTCCTACATCCCACCTCAGCCACACACAAAGATGTTCATACCTTTGGACTTGTCATCACCTACAAACTATCTCCATGCAAGAGAATTCTGAAATCCCCTTATCTGACCATAATCTATTGATTTTTCATTCTCCCTCTGGTTTCTCTTATATAACCCTACTCTTTATCCCCAGCATGACTTACAAATGCCTTGACCCCTCAATTTTCCCCGAAGTCATCTCCCCTGCCCTAGCAGCTCTCTCATCTTCTCTCCATCTTGACTCATTGGTGAATTAATTCACCTCTACACTGACATCATCTCTTAAATTCTCAAAACTGTTATCGTATAAATGATTACACATAACCAGGCCTCAGTCTTAGCCCAAACCATTTGTTGCCTTTGTTCCTACACACTTGCTGCTGACTAAAGGTAAAGAAAATTTCATAACCATTCTCATAGGACCACTACAAATTTATGTTACACAACCTCAACTGGGCTTTCATTTCTTCTAGGAAATTCTACTACACTTCCCTTACCAACTCACTATCCCATTCTTCATAATGGCTCTTTAAAACCATTTCATCCCTACTTGAACCTTCCAAGGCCCCCTCTCACTCCACTGTCTCAGAGAACCTTGCCCTTTATTTTACAGAAAAAAACTAAGGCCATTCACAATGAACTCCTTCTTCATCTTTTATTATACAGGAACTTTCTTCTACTTCTGCTCCTTTACCCTTGTCTCATGTAATAAAGTGACCTTATTCCTTCCTAAAGCTAACCCTTCTACTTATGTAAGCAATCCAATTCCATTCCTTCTCCTCCAATGGATTGCCCTGTCTGCTATTCCCACTCTTTTTTTTCAATCTCTCCCCCTCTACTGGCTCATTTCCTACTGCTTATAAAGATACCAATATCTTCTCTATTAAAATAAATAATTCATTTGATTTTTCCACCCCTGTTAACTATAATCCTAAATTTCCTTTGCTCTTTGTAGCTAAGCCCCTTGAAAATTCCATTGGCATTCTCTCCACATTCCTCTCCACTCACTCTTTTCTTAACCCCTTCTGGCTTCCTACTTTATCATTCTACTGAAACTACTCTCTCCAAAGTCACAAATGATCTATTAGTTGTCAAATCCAATGACCTTTTCTCAGTCCTCATTCTCTTTGATCTCTCTGCTGACTTTGACATTGTTTTCTTTTTTCCTTTATTAATTTGTTTCTTTACTTTTAGTTTACAAGCTTCAGTTCCACAGTCCCTTGAGTTTCAAATTTTCTCCCCTTCTCTCTTCTTTCCCCGACCATGGCAGCATGCAACCAAGTATAAGATCTGCAAATACTTCCACATTAGACATTAGTCAGGTTATAAAGAAGAAAACAAAACCAAACAAGAAAAAGAAAGATAGCAGGTAGTTTGCTTCAGTCTGCATTCAAACTCTGTTCTTTCTAGTTCCTTCTCTGATGTAGACATCTCTCTCCATCATGAGTCTTTTGGAATTGTCTTTTAACCCTGCATTGCTGAGAAGAGTCTAGTCTATCAAAGTTGGTCATCACACATACATTGTGTCTGTAATTGTGTACAGATTTCTCCTGGTTCTGATCTTCTCACACAGCATCAATTTGTATAAGCCTCTCCAGGTAAATATGAAGTCAATTTGGTCCCCATTTCTTATAGCACAATAGTATTCCATTACATTCATGTACCACAACTAGTTTAGCTATTCCCCAATTGATGGGCATCCCTTTAATTTTCAATTCTTTGCTACCACAAAAAGAGTTGCTATGAATATTTTTGTACATATTCCTCCCACTTCTATGATCCCTTTAGGATACAACCCTAGAAGTGATATTGCTGGGTCAAAGGGTATGAAATTGTTTATAACCCTTTGGGCATAGCTCCAGATTGCTCTCCAGAATGGTTGGATCAGTTCACAACTCTACCAAAAATGCATTGGGTGTTCCAATTTTTCCACATCCTCTCCAACATTTATCATTTTCCTGTTTTGTCATCTTAGCCAATCTGACCAGTGAGATGTGGTACCTCAGAGTTGTTTTGATTTTCATTTCTCTAATCAATAGCGATTTAGAGCATTTTTTTTCATATGCTTATAGATGTCTTTAATTTCCTCCTCTGAAAACTGCCTGTTCATATCTGTATCAACCCAGCATCCCCAGGGTGGCTGCCAACCCAGGTTCTTAGATCTGGTTTTCTAAAGGAAAGCAACTCAAAATGGTTTAACAATCTTGCTTTAATCAATCAAACATATCATTTACCTAGTTCAGGGGAAAAGGTCAGCACCCTGAACTTCAGAGTATACAGACAAGTTACCAGCAGAAGTTACAAGACAGAGAAACATTTCAAGCAGACAGGCTTCCAACTGTCCAACCATTACATCCATACCTAGTCAGTTATCAGAGAGGGAAGCATCAACATCTGGGTTTCCAAAGCCGGGGAGCTCTCAACAGCTGCTCAGAGTCTTGTCTGGTCAAATAACACAACACTTCTCAAAGCGAGGCCCCAACTTTGACATTGTTGATCACTCCTTGATATTCTCTTCTTTTCAGTTTTCTAGGGCACCCCTCTCTCCTGCTTTTCTTCCTACCTTTCTGGCTACTCCTCTGTCTCCTTTGCTGAATCCTCTTCCATACTATACCCTATAACCATAGCTGTACCTCAGGTCTTGGTCTAGGACCCTCTTCTCTTGTCCTTCTTATTACTTCACCTGATGATCTTATCAGCTTCCATGGATTTAATTACCAACTCTAGGCCCAAATCTACTTTTCTTGTCCCAATTTCTCTCCTAAAATCTAATTTACATATCGAATTGTTTTTCAAGACATCTTAGACCAGGTATCCAGTAGACTTCTTAAACTCAATGTATCCAAAACAGAATTCATTATCTTTCCTTCTAAACTCTCCCCTTCATACCTTCACTATTACTATAGAAGGCAAAATTGTCTCCTGTAGTCCCACAGCCTAGGATTCATCCTGGATTCCTCACTATCTCTTACCCTCCCCATATTCAAACTATTGACAAGGCCTGTCAATTTGGTCTTTGTAACATCCATCTTTTGTAACCCACTTCTCTCCTCTGACATGGCTACCACTCTAGTACAGGACCTCATCACCTCATACCTGGATTATTGTAATAGCTGACTGGCAGATCTGCCTGACTCAAGTCTTTCTCCACTCTAATCCATTCTTCATTCAGCCACTAAAGTGATTTTCCTAAAACTGATTAAGTCATTCCCCACCCTTACACACACACACACACACACACTCAATAAAGTCCCATGGGTCCCTATTGCCTATAGGAACAAATACAAAATACTCTGTTTGATATTTGAAACTCTTCATAACCTAACTCTTTCCTCCTTTCTTTTTCAGTTTTCTTACACTTTACTTCCCATCATGTACTCTTTGATACAGGGATGCTGGCCTTTTGCTGTCCCATTAATAAGATACTCCAGTTCTTGACTTCAGGTACTTTTTCTGGCTGTCTCCAATTCCTGGAAAATTACTTTTCCTCACCTCTGACTACTGACCTCCTTAGCTTCTTTAAAGTTCCAACTAAAATCCCACTTTCTACAGGAAGCCTTCCTCAATCTCCCCCCACCCCCTTTAATTTAAGAGTCTTCCCTTTTTTAATGATTTCCTGTTCACCTCTATATTCTTCATTTTGCATGTTGTCTCTCCCCTTTGTAAGTTTCATAAGGGCAAGGATTGCCTTTGTTTTGTTTTGTTTTGTTTTTTTGTTTTGTTTTTTTTTGGGGGGGGGAGATTGTCTTTATTTTTGTCTGTATTTCCAGAGCCTCAAATTGCTTGGCACAAAATAGACAGTTAACCTTTCCCAGAAACTGGGAATATGTAAGCTGGAGAGGAGAAGGCTCAGAGGGGAACTTAATAGTGGTCTTCACATCCTTGGAAGGCTGTCATAAATGAGGAATCACTTGTATTGTACTGCTTGGTCACCAAGGGCAGAACAAGGAACAATGTGTGGAAATGGTTTGGGCAGGATATAGAACTAGTGATGGAAATGGTGCCCTCTCTCCTCCCCACCCCCAATCCCTTGAGGGGTCTTTAAGCAGAGTTTAGCTAACCACTTATTGGGCCTGCAGTAACCCTGGGGGACATTTGTTACAGTTATCTGCAGAATGGGTTAGATTGCCTCTGATACTAAATCAGATTCCCCAACAGTAGCTGCCCTGGTTTCACCCTTCCCAATTTCACATATCCACCCTGACCTGGCAGCCCTAAAACCCCTTCCTTTTCTTTGCTCTGGCAGCAGGCCCTGAGAGCAGGTCTCAGAAGTCAATGTCAAACTTAAGCCGCCATGAAGCCTTTCTGGGCAGGATCAGCCCATCTCTCTCCTGTCTGAGCCCCAAGCCTTTCTGTTTGGCCCCTGCTGCCTGCTAGTGTATCCTCCATAAGAATATAAACCCTGAGAGCAGGGGTTGCCTTCTTTGTACCCTCTACTACAAACATCTAACAAATGACTAAATGAGTTCCTGCTCTCAAGGGGATTACTTTCTTTCTAGTGAGCATCAATCTCCTCTACCTGGGATACTTGGGAGAAGAAAGCTCCAGCCTAGAGAAAGCTTACACAATGTATGTGCTCCAGACTTCAAGCATTAATTCTTACCTTCCTTGTATGATTTTGGGCAAGTCACTGCTCCTTTAGGGGCCTTGGTCTCTGGAAAGGGCTGTTTAAATAGGGTCCATTAGAATTAGCACCAGAGGGGCGGCTAGGTGTTACAGTGAGTAGAATGTCTGCCCTGGAGTCAGAAGGACCTGAGTTCGGATCTGGCCTCAGACACTTAATGCACACACAAACAAAAACCTAGCCGTGTGACCTTGGGCAAGTTACTTAACCCCAACTGACCTCCAAAATGTAAAAAAAAAAAAAAAAAAAAAAAAAGAGCACCAGATTGGGCCCAATCCCAGGATCATAGGGTGTCAACTAAAAGGCATGTTCAGAGATCTAGGTCAGTTCTCTAATTCTGACAGATAAGGAACTGAGGAAAAACCAGGGGAGCTCACAGAACTGGAGGGTCATTGAAGTCAAGCATATCCTTCATTCAGAGGTCATCCCCTTACCTAGCCTCGATGGCCAAGAGAAGGGGAAAGATTCCAGTCATCAGTCTTGGTGGAAACTTCATGGAAAACTGTCTGTTTGAGGGAGAGCCCGAGGACCCGAAACAGAGACGCTGACAAGCCTCTTAGTTATAAATACACTGTTTGGTGAAGGGGCTTGTTAGAGGTGAGGAGGATCTTTCTGTACACAAGATGATCAATATTGAGACGCTAATTGACCAGACTGGGCAGAGACAGAGACAGACAGACATCTTGTACTCTCCCCCCACCTGCCCAGCAGAGCATGACACTGGGAGCCCCTCAATCTTGTCCTGGGATGGCTGTCGAGGGGCAGATCCTCAGTCAGGAGGGTATTCCGAGTGCCAGTCGATACCCTCAGAGCAAGAAGAGGAGCATCCTGGAATGGGCACTTGAGGCTTGAAGTCCCTGGGAGAGGCCAAGGTGGCCATACTGGTCTCCTCACACATCGCTCAGGGCCTGCGGGCAAACTCGGGCAGCATAAAGGCCAAGCGGTGGATATCCGAATTGTAGTATTTGAGGTTCATTTTCTCTACTTGCTCCTGGGTTAGCTGCTGCACAGGTTCCCGGAAATTAGTACTCTGGGTCTTGCTGCTGAGCATGAAGCGGATCTGGCCGCTGGAGTAGGTGGGGATGGTGCCGTAGGCATATTCCACAACAGGGAAAAGAGACTTGCAGAAGTGACGCATCTCTATGATTTGGTCCAGAGGCAACCATTGGCACTCACCCTGACAGCAGAGGATCCCATCATCTTTCAGTGCTGTCTTCATCAGCTGGTAATAAGACTCTTTGAACAAACTCTCGGCAGGACCCATGGGGTCCGAGGAGTCAGTGATGATGACGTCAAAGGCATCCTGGTTTTGCTGCATAAATTCAAATTCATCTCTAATTTGCTAGGTCAGCTTCAGGCTGGAGTAGCCCACGGCCATGCCTGGCAAGTATTTCTTGGAGACCTGGATCATGTCCTCGTCAATCTCACACTGTACCACAGACTCCACAGAGGGATGCTTCACCACTTTTCGAAGGACACCCCCGTCCCCACCACCAATAATTAGCACCTTTCGTGGGCTGGGGTGGCTGCAGAGGGGCAAGTTGGCAATCATCTCCTGGTATGAGAATTCATCCCTCTTTGTGCACTGTATGACTCCATCTAGCACCAGGACATTGTTGTAGGTCTTACTGCGGAAGACCAGGATTTCTTGGTAGTGGGAGTGCTGGTGGTGGAGCAGTTCGTCCACTTGCAGGGACATGGCCTGGCTGGGCCACAGGCTGCACGTCTCCCGGAACCAACCCTCGAGGATGGCTGGGGGCCTGGGCTCCATGGCGGGGCGGGGGGAAGCACAGGTCGTGGCTTCTGCAGCACAACGGGGCCAGCAGCGCCCGCCGGCCTCCCCTCCCGCCAGCCCGAGCCGCAGCCTAACCCAGGTACCGGCTCTCACTCACCCTTTGTTTGTTTTCTTTCCCTAATACTTAGTAGAGTGCCTGCCACTTAATAGGTGCTTAGTAAAGGCTTGTTGATTGATTTATTGATTGTAATGGCAAGAAACTTGAGGCAGAAGGACCAATCAACAGCCCATTATAATAGGTCAAGCATGAAGTGATGAAGTTCTACTTGTACTAGGATAGTGGGAAATGTGAGAGGAGCAAAGGGGGGCATATATAAGAAAGGTTGGATTATAATACTTCAAAGTGGGTGTGCCAGGTATTATCTCCATTTACAAATAAGGTAATTGAGCCTGGAGTGACAAAAGTGGGATTAAAATGCAGGTCTCTTGCCATTTCAAGTCTATTATTTCTTCCCCTGTCCCACACAAGTTGAATCTAGACCCTTTCTCCTAAGAAATCTCTGTATGTGTATCTTTCACATGTGAAAATGATAACATATCTTACATTGCTGCACCTACCACTTTCTTGTGACCCATCTACCCTTCCCTATAAGAATACCTAGATATTCTTCTCTATTGGTCACAGCTCTGAGGGTAAAAGAAGAGAAATACAATTTTCCCCAAAGAGTGGATCCTCTCCTTTGTTCTTTAAAAAAATAATGATGGTGTTCATTTAATCAGTGGAAAGAGTGATGGACTTGAAATCAGAGGTCCAAGGCTCAAATCCCAGCAGAAGCACCTAGTGTTATCTTGTACAGTCATTTAAACCTACTGGGACTTAGCATCTGAGGTTATAAAATGAGAGGGTTGAATTAGCTGGTTCCTGAAGAATTTTCAACTCTAAATCTGTGAAATATTCCTACTAGGGAACCTGAGAGTTCAACATGATGAAGCTATAGTTTGATTTCCTAGGTATTTTGTATGTTTTAAGTTGCCACAGTTGATGCTGAAGTAATTAACAGTTCTGCAGGAGCATAATTCAAATGTGTTTCAGATCTTTTTCGTCCTTCTTTGATATTGATAGCAAACATAACAGATAATAATAATACTGATAGTACAAAGAAATAAAAAAAATGCAGAGCCATACTAAAGATTTTTTTTTTTTTTGCCTTGGACAATGAGAAGGAAAGGTACCCAGAGTTGGATAGGGTGTTGGTATAAAAAGAGACCCTGGAGTACCTTACCTGTGGAATGTGATATGGATATCATTGAGAATATTCAGATTACTTCTAATTCAATCCAATTCAAACAATCATTTATTAAGTCCTTACTATTTGTAAGGCAGTCAGTTGGTCAATCTAACATTTTTTAAGTGTCTACTATGTATTATATAGGTCAGTTTGGTGGTACAATGGATAGAGCACCAATTCAAATATGGTCAAAGATATTTACTAACTTGTGGCCTTGGACAAGTCACTTAACCCTATTTGACTTAGTGTCTTCATCTGTAAAATTAGTGGGAGAAGGAAAAGGCAAACCACTCCACTATCTGCCAAGAAAACCCCAAATAGGGTCATGAAAAGTAGGACAGGGCTAGACTAGACAAATATGACAACAATGACTATTTACTAGGTGGGACACCTTGGTGGCACAGTGGATAGAGTGCTGGACCTGGAGTCAGGAAGTCCTGAGTTCAAATTCAGCCTCAGACATTTACTAGCTGTGTGTTCCTGGGCAAATCACTCAGTCCCTTATGGGTGAAATGGGGACACATTGGATAAGGCAATGGCAACCACTCCTCTACCTTTGCCAAGAAAACCTCATGGGCAAAGTCCATGAGATTACACAGATTCAGACATAACTGAATGACTGAATAAAATGCACTGGATATTGCATGCTAAGTGCTCTGGATAAAACGAAAGGAAAACAAACAAACAAAAACAACAAAAATCTTCTCTCAAGGAACATAGGGCCCTATGTACTGAGAATAAGAGACAAATCACCTAACAATTCCTGCCATCAACAAACTTGCATTCCAATGGAGCGAGGGGATTGGGATTTCATTGGTATTGGGAACTATCAGGTGAGGAAATTCCCTCTATTAATCATAGGTTCAAAGACTTGAGCATAGGAAAAATTTAATACAAGCTGGAACCTTCTCCAAAACTTACAGTTTTAGACAATGGTCTATATTATAGAGAGAGTAAGTAAATTTTCAAGATTCACATAGCCAGAATAAGTCAGAAGCTAGTGGGAAACTCAGTTCTACCTGGATTCAAAGCCAAGTATTTACTGACTACTCCATACTGCCTCTCTATTACACTGTTATCTATCTAATGAGAAGTTATAGCATGTAAATATATGTTTAGACATTATTATTTGAGAAGGAAGAAAACATTAAAAGCTAGAAGAAACAGAAAAGGCCCAAATGTTAAGCCTTGAAGAAAGGTAGAGGTATTAAGAAGTAGAGATGAGAAGTCAATGCATTGTAGGTATGGGGTTGGAGACCACTTATTCAAGGGCATGGAGATGATGAGGTATGGGCTCTGGGAGCCTAGGCCCTACCCCTGAAGCAGTCATAGAGTTATGTCCTCTTTTGACTCCTTCCCCTTCTCAGGTACTGGTTGATCTTCTCCCTTGCCAGCTGGATCCCCCAGTCTTGCAGTCTGATCCAGTTCAGCAGCACCCCTCAGTCACTCTCTCACAGAAAGTGGGACTTCCAATCTCCCTTTCCAAGCCCCTGTCCCCATAGAACCTCCAGGACTTTTTCCCTTAAGGGAAGCACCTTTCCCTTCGGATGGGGCAACTAGAGTGTGTATACCATTCTCCATTTTGGGTCTCAATCAAATTAAAGAAAAGTTGGGTAAATTCTGTGAAAATGCAACAAAGTTTACTGAAGGCTTTGGGGACTTATCCCTGCAATTTGAGCTTGCTTTGGGTGATTTGCATATTTTCTTCTCTATCTGGTGTTCCACTGAGGAGAAGAGGAGAATCTGGGAACAAGCCCCCAAATTTGGGGATTGTTTGGCTGGCAATGGCCCCAGAAAATACCCCCCAGAAACAGCTGCTGTTCACACTAGTGACCCGGGATGGGATTTTCACATCTGGGAGGATAAGGAGAAGAGAGACCATATGGTACTTTGCCTGTTAGAAGGCCTAAGAACTGCATTTCAAAAGCAAATATATTAACAGAAAGAGAAATTTCTCAGACAAATCAAGAAAACCTCGCCCTTTTCCTAGATATATTTGTAGAGGCTATTAAAAAGTATACAAATTTAGATCCTGATTCTATAGAAGGGGCAGCAATCCTTAACATGTATTTTATTAGTCAGTCTGCCCCAGATGTTAGGAAGAAACCAGAAGCTGGCAATGCAACCCCAAATACTTCAGGCCCAATTACTGGAGACGGCCTTTGGAGCCTTTAATAACAGAGACCTGGTTGCAGCAGAGGAGAATGAAACAGAGACAGAGAACATGCTCAATTCTTGGCTGCTGCCATGACCAAGAAAAGCCCTCCAGGGAACCCTCTTGGAGGAAAACCAGTCATTTGGGCAGGGGGAAAAGCTGCTTCCAATGCCACAAAGAGGGTCACTGGTACAAGGAGTGCCCCTCCAGGGCACCCCCCCAAGAGGCAGCCCCAGGAACCAACACCTCTAAAACTGTGCCCATCTGACTAGGAGGGACATTGGAGGAAGGATGGTCACCGAGGTAAAAGTGGTACAGCCACCTCCCAGTACCCTGTCCTCCAGTCTTCTCAAGACTCAGAATGACAGGGAAGCCTGGGGCTTGGCAATGCTCCCACCTTCTCCATGTCCCTTGCTGAGCCCTGGGCAAGCATCGAGATTGAATGTAAGGTTACCCACTTTCTGATCAATACAGGAGCTACATTCTCTATTTTAATTAATTACTCTGGCCCTACTTGGCCCTCAACCAATAGGGTTATGGGCATAGAAGGGAAAACCAAGGGATGTCTCAAGACATATCCCCTCCCCTGCCTATTTGAGGATCTGTTGTTTGAATACTCCAGCCTTATTATCTCCTTATCTCCTCTTTCCCTGCCCCCTTTTTGGGAAGGAACCTGATGGTGAAATTGGGGAGTCAATTTTCTCTAGTTAAACCTCCCATATCCCTTTGTCCTCTGTTCATCAGACCTCTTCCCTACCCTCCCCCCCTCCCCTGCCATGTTCTCTCAGAAGTTTGGGAAACAGTTGAGCCAACTGTCTGAGATCAGGGAATTCCTGGGAGAGCTACTCACAGCACCCCAGTTACTGTTAAACTCCTAGATCCTAAAGTGTTTCTCCAGAGTGGTTTATATCCAATTAAACCTAAGGCCTGGGAGGGACTGCAACTATTAATTGCTACTCAAGGCCCAGACTACAAGGTGAAAGCTTTTGAGAATTTGAATATTAAATTGACCACCACTCCAGCTTTACTCAATCTAGAAGAAACCTTTTACTCTCAACAATGATAAGAGAGAACAGGCTTTGGGAGTTGTTGCCTGTTTTTGAAAACTATTAGATTCTGTGCTTGCTATTGCTTTCCATCGACTAAATATCCATGGAGCAATTTAGAAAGAAAAGGGATATCAGACAGTGTTTTGGCCTTGCCACAGTCATCTTTAATTCCTACCAGGAAAATTGTCCTTTACACCAGGGAAATTGTCTTTTCTCTATTTTTTTGGTGCCTGTTTGGTCTTTGTTTGCTTAACCTCTTTGCCAGGTTTGTCTCCTCTAGGATTCAAGCCATCAACCTCTGGATAACCACTAAGGCTATGCAAATCTCTGACTGAATTCAAGTTCTCTAGAATCTGACCCCCTTGAACGGGACCCAGAGAGGCAGGGACAGCTCTATGCCCCTTGTGAGTAGGAACCACTTTCAGAAGCTGGGACCTTTGCCCTTTACCCCAAAGGAATTTGGGTCCCATTTGTTTGAGGGGGGGATGATGAGTTATGGGCTCTGGGAGCCTCTTCCAGCTCTCCTTGAGTCTTTGAGGTACAGGCTCTGGGAACCTCCCTTGGACTCTGATTAAATTGTTTCATTTGATGAGGCATTTGCATGAAGCAATAATATGCCTTACATTGTGGCTGGGCCCAGACCTCTAGCCTAGTTACTAACTGCTAACTACTAGCCTAGTTACTAGCCTAGCCATCCATTGTTCATCTACTTCCCACCCTTGAGCCTATCAAAATCCACCCTTGAACTGGCCTAGCCCACCATTGTCTGTAGTCTCCAGGTGGCCTCCCACCTGTAATTGCTCATTAACCTCATTAACTCCTCCTGAAGACCCTCCCCAAACTCCTCCCCTAGACTACCCCTAGATTTCTCCCACAACCTTCTGTATATAAGACCCCATCCTGTCTTCCTGTCTTCATGTTTGTGAGAGCACCATAGAATGCCATAGAATAGTGAGAGTGCCATGGAATTGTGAGAGCACCATAGAATGCCATGTGAGAGCCCCATAGTATGACCTAGCACAGACTTACTCTGTGTCTAATGCAAGTGAACTTTTAATAAACTTTACTTTTCCTTGGCTGAGAGAAGATTTGAGTTGAATTCATTTGGCAGGATCCTGCGTATTGGTATTTTGGGGTTTCCAGGGCAACCCTAACCCTCTTAGTCGGTAACCTCTTCACAGAGGGGAAAGAGTAATACTGAGATTGAGAAACAGTGAGTGGGCCACTTTGGCTAGAATGTAGAATACCTGAAGGGGAGTAATGTGAAATAAGTTTAGAAGGTAGAATGGAGTCAGACTTTGAAATGCCAAAGTAATGAGTTTGTTTGCTATTGAGTCATTTTCAGTTGTATCCAACTTTCTATGACTCTGTTTAGGGTTTTCTTAGCAAAGATACTAGGTTTGCTATTTCCTTCTCCTGCTTATTTTACAGATGAGGAACTGAGTGAGGAAAAAGGGTTAAGTCACTTGCCTAGGGTCACACAGTTAGCAAGCATCTGAGGCCAAATCTGACTCAAGAAGTTAAGTCTCTCTGACTTCAGGCCCAGCATTCAATTCACTTTGCCACCCACCTGACCTAATGAGCTTGTACTTTATCTTAAAAAGAAATAGAAATCCATTGAAGTTTCTTAAGCAGGTAATTGACTTAGTCAGACTTATCCTTTAGAAACTTTGTTTTGGCAATTATGAGGAGAAGAGATTAGAAAGAGGGTATTAGAAACTGGAATCCAGCATTTCAATTAGGAATCTTTAATAATGGTCCATTCCATATGTAATGAGTTCCTGAATTAGGGTGATGTCCATGTGAGTGGAAAATAAGGGAAAAGGTATAAGAAAAGTTGTCATTGCAGAGGTTAAAATTGACAACATTTGGCAACTAACTGAATCTTGAGGGTTAAGGAGAAACAAGATTTGAGAATAACTCCAAGGTTATAACTCTGTGTGACTAAAAGGATGGTGGTACATAGAAGAGATGTAAGGGAGTCTGAAGGAGAGCTTGGTTTAGGGACTGAGGTACTGTTACATTCAGATCATAACTGTTTGCAGAGAAATTATATTTGAACTCAAGGAAAGGATGACATTACTAAAAGAGAAAGCATAGTGAGAATAAAGTGTTTGGAATGAAGAATAGGGCCAATGAAAGAGACTTTGCATTCAACCACAGTTAGGGAAAAAGAAATGGGTTATGATCACTGTAAGGGATAATATTAAGGAGTGGTTATATAAGAAAAGAACTCTGAGAGAACATCAAGAAAAAAAGAGAAAAAAATGTATCCAAGAGAAGGCTGTTGGTAACAGTGTTTGTTAAATGCTGTATAAAGGTACAGAAGAATGAGAACTCAGAAAAGGCAATGATATTTGGCAATTAAAAAGAAAACAAATTAAAAAGGATAAGTATATTTGGAAAGAGTAGTTTCATTTGAGGAATGAAGTCTTTAACGAGACAGCAAAAGGTTGAGAAGACTATGACAAAGACTTGTCACAGGTTTTATCTAAAAGTCTGACTGTGAAAGGGACGGAAGACAGAAGATGAGATAACTTGAGGGGTTCTGTGCGAGGTTTTTTATTATAGTTATTATTGTTGTTTAAGGTTAGGGGAAATAAAAATGGGTTTACCAGACTTTATTTGTATTCAACTGGGAAGGAAGAAGTTGTTTGGGAAGGAGAGATTATAAAGCTCTAGGAGAGGTCTATGGGGAAAAGATATTTGAAGAAAAGAAAAGATCACCAAGTGAGAGGACGTAGAATGCAAAGGGAAGAGAGTCTGAGATAGAGCCCTGGAGAATAGCCACGTTTAGAAGATGGGACATATATGAAGAGTCTAAGAAGTGGACAGGTAGATAGGAAAAGTTCAGGGAGAGAGTTGTGTGGCAGAATCCCAGAAGGCATAAAGTATCCATCAGGAGGAGGTGAATCTTAATTTCAAAACTGGAAAAAGGTCAATAAGAATGAGGACTGAGAAAAAGATTGAGAAAAGGGCAGGTTTTGCAATTAAATGATCCTCTTAACCTTGAGGAGAGAGCAGTTCCAAAGAAGAAGGGAGGTCAGAAGTCAGATTGCAAGGGATTATAAAATGAGTGGGTGGAAAAACTATGACAGAACAAGAATCTAAAGGGCCATGTTAAAAACTTTGTGGTGAATGGGAAAGACATAAAACAAAAGCTTTTGATTTTAACTGTTTTTCCCCCTTCTTACTAGGTGCTATTTAAATAGGTGCAGAGGTTGGTAAGCATAGGATAGGAGGCTAGGCATCACCGTTTATACCCTTTCCTCAGGTTCTCCTTGGTCCCCACCACTACCTAATTAACTTTGTCATCAGACAGATGCAATACTGAACAATCATTTCTCCCTCTGAGCCGAGGAGAAATGATGCCTAGCTAGAGTTAGGAAGTACAAGAGGGCCAGGATCTCCCCTAGAGGGCCTAAGCCAGGGGACTTAGTGCTCATCAAACTAACCAACCCAATTCAAATTCCTAATTTTCTTTTTTCAATACAGTGTGAATGTGTGTGTGTGGGGGGGGGGGAGTTCAGATTTTGGATCTTAGAGTCATCACTATTTAAAGAATCTCATGTCATCTGGATGACCTTTTACTGAGTCTCTATGTGATATCCACAAACGTCATGCTTCCCTGTGCCTAGGTAGCCAGCTCCTCCTTAAATGAGATGTCTAAAACACTAGATATCATTTTAAAAATCAGTGGTCCCATTAACTGGGGAATGGCTAAAAAACAAAATTATAATGGAATATTACTATGCTATAATAAATCAAGATCGAATACAGAGGAACATGGGAAGATTTGCATGAGCAAAAGGAAGTAAGCAGAACCAAGGAAACAACATACACAATTACTACAACAATGTAAATCGAAAAGGGAAGGGGGAAAAAACTGATATAACAAAGAGAATCTTGCAAATCTATAATGAACAAGATTGACCCCACAGAAAACATATGAAAAGTTGTCTCCTCCCACTTCTTTGCAGAGGAGAGAGGCTATAAAGTAGAACATCACATATAAAATCAACCTTTTTTTAGTATATTGGGTAGTTTTACTGAATTTTAATCCTTTTCTATTGTTGTTCGTTATAAGGACTAAATCTTGAAGAAGAGGAGGGAGTAAGATGATTTAGGAAAAGTAGATAATCTAAAATTAAAAGATACTTATTAATTTGTTTATTTATTTATTTGTTTGTTTTAGGTGGTCATCTACTATTCCCCATCCACCTACCTCTTAGCTTTGTATTAGGTAGAAAGTTTTTCCTTGGGTATTCAAGTCCAATTAACCTACTAGACAAAAAGACCTAGCCCCAGTTTTTCCAGACTCTGGTGGCAAATTCTGTTTGTGGGAAGAACTTGGGATTTTGGAGTTTTATTAGTCCTACTCCACATACTCTCTTTGTATACCTATCCTTGTGCATTGACCTTTCATAACTTTCATGCCTTTCTTGATTTAATTAATTTTTAATTAATTAATTTGGGACCCTCTAAATTTTCTAATGACTAAGACAAAGTCCTGTTTGTCTTCCTGTGATTACAGGGCTGGGCCCATTAGAGACAAACAACAAATAAGCTAGCTAGCTAGTTAGATCATAGATAGATAGGTAAATAGGCAGATAGATATGGATATAGATAGATTAGATAGATAGATAGATAGATAGATAGATAGATAGATAGATAGATAGATAGATAACATAAAAAGATCTAAGTACTTGGACAAATAAAAGTATTAAGAAAGAGATTCTAAAATCTCTCTAACCCTCCAAAGAGGATGTCAAGAAATATAATCATGCTCACATACAACATTTTCCTTGGAGCCTCTGCTGCTCCCTGTCCCTCAGAGATTATAAAGGCCACGTGCCTAACCCTGTGTGACAATGCCTAGGTTTCTGTGATAAGGATGGTAATGGTGATGATGAGGATGATGATGATGGCATGCATGGCTAGATTCCATTTAGATGTCTGAAAAAGTGTAGACAAGTTGTTTAACCAATAATTCATTATGTTTGATCATTGCAAAAGTACTAGGAAAAAAATCTCTGAATCTCTGAATTAAAAGGAACCTATGATGCCTCATGCTATAAAGGAAAGAAAATTTGGGGACGGCTAGGTGGCACAGTGAATAGAGCACTGGCCCTGGAGTCAGGAGGACCTGAGTCCAAATCTGGCCTCACACACAACACAAAAACTAGCCGTGTGACTTTGGGCAACTCACTTAACCCCAATTGCCCTCCAAAAAGTGAATAAAAAGAAAAAAGAAAGAAAATTTGAAAGGAAATTATGTTCATTTTGTCCTCCAATTCCATATGTGCCAATTAGTTCTAATCATTTAAGTAAACATCTAGTTTTTTATATATAAAATGACTATAGTAATACTCTTACTAAAAGCATTTTTAGTGAGAAAAAACACTTTGAAAATCTAAAAGCAGTACATGCATGTATCTTTATAACATTGCATCTTGCCTACACTATCACCATGTAATCAGTAAGTCTTACCTCTCATGATTCTAGCCCATTCCTGTCTTACAGGACTCTACTTATTAGGGAGTTTTTCTTTTTATTAAATAAAAACCTTCCTCTCTGCAACTTCAATCCATATTTCTTAGATCTGCCTTATGGGACTAGCTAAAGCAAGTTTAATTCACTTCCTCTTACAAAGAATCAAAGCTACCTACTGTGTTCCTCCTAGGTCTCCTATAGTCCAAGCTAAACAATAAATAATTTAATAAACAAATAGATGAACATATACAATAAATAAACACAACGCATGATATAATACAAAAGATGCATTCTGTAAAGAGCACATTATGTTAAGAGGCCCTTAAGTGAGCCAGGGAAAGCTGGGGACAAATAAAGATATTGCCCTTAAAGTGAATATCAAAGACACTTGGAAATGAAAGAAGACTAAGAGTCTGAGTTCCATATGGTAGAGGAGTCACCTTTGGCCAGGAGGAACTAAAAGCTAGATGTGCCCTTTAGTGTTAAGAGGAAATAGTGAAGAGGTGATAAAGAGATAATTAAAACCTGCATTCTGAATAGCAGTTTAATTCAAACTGGAACAGATGGGACCAGAAACAAGGGCAAAAAAAAAAAGCCTGGGGCAACCCATAGGTAGGAGAAATATAAGCAAGGTTGTATTTAGAGAAGTGGAGCTTATAACAGTTAAGTTAATGATGTAATGCATAAGTGGTACTTAGATGTTATTGTTATTTTTAATCCTTTCTCAAATTGGGATTTTTCATAGTTCATATACAGAACGTGGATAAATCATGTATGAATTGAAATAGATAGTTTCAAATGGCATAAGTATTTACCTCTGATTTATTCAAAATTGAAATAAACCTGAGGTACAGAAATTAACCACAGAATTTAAGAGTTGGAAGAAATCTCAGAGACCATAGAAGTCAAGCCACCCTTAAGTAACTACCTCCTCCACAAAAATTCCATGAAGTGGTCATCCATACTGTTGCTAGATTTTTATGATGGGGAATTTGCTACCTCCTGAATCAGCACATCCTGCATTCATGCAACATCATTTGGGGGGGGGGGGGTAAATTTCTTCTTCATATCAAATCTAAATCTAACTTTTTGTAACTTTCTATTACTACTACTCATTCTCTTCTCTGGTGCCAAACAGAACAAGATCAGCCAGAGTTATAGATATTTGAAAACTACTATATTACCCCACTTTAAATCTTTCCTCTAGGCCAAATATTCTCAGTTCCTTCAAAGACTAATCTAGTATAAGTGTTCTGTTCCTTTACCCACCCTATTTACCATTTTCTGTGCATACTTCAGCTTATGTGTGTCTTTCCTAACATGTCATGCCCAGAACTGAACACTACTGCAAATGTGGCCTAAATAAGGAAGGACATAGAGAATCTCCAAAGTTTCAGACATGCTTCTTTCTCTTAAGGAAATCTAGGTTAACTTCAATTTTATTTTTTGCCTATTTGTTTTGGGAGAGTGAGTGAGGAGAATGTTTTTAGCACTGACCACTATATTTATATTACTCTCATTTAGTCACCACTTTTTACTTCATGGCATTTGCTCAAGGTAGAGTGTTAGTACCTTAGAGAAACCCAAGGCCATCTCTATGAACTGCCCTAAATTCTTCAGAAATAGAAAACCACCACAATTAAACATTTAAAAGGCTTATGAATCTTTCACTTGGACTCTTCTGAATTATAAATATATTGTTAAGTTTATAATACAGACATATTGAAAGTGACCTTTCTCCCATTTCCTATGAAGTCAACTTTAGATCTTGGTATCTAACGCTCTCTATAATCTGGACCCCATGTATTTTTTTCACCTTCTTTCTTACTATTCCCCTTCACATCTTCTACACACCTAGAAAATTTAAACTTTTCCTTGTTCTAATATTTCCCTTTCCCATTTCTAACTTCAACCTGTCTGCAATGCCTAAGACAGCCTTATAAGCTCACACACCTCTAGTTGCTGTTATAGTCTCTACCTCCCCTCAAAACCCGCCCTAGGTAATATATCTCCCACAAAGTTTTGCAATGATGACCCCCCTTTCCCAGATAAAAACCAAGTCTAGTTTTTATTTACTAATATTTTGCCTAGACTTCTGTTTTCTGCTTTCCTCATTGTCCTTTACATCATAGTATGTGGGTACTTTCTCACTTTTAGTTCAATGCGGGCAGACTAGGTTTTATATTTATCTTTGTAATCCGAGAACCTGGCAAAATGCCTTAAACCTTGTCACCCTTTAATTTGTTGACAGCAAATATTCCTGATTAGAAACCTTCCAAATTTTTGACTTTTGATATTAGTTTTTCAGTTTGAGTTTACATTACTAGCACTCATGAAACTGTTTATTTCTCTTTAGATACTTGGCTTGAATCATGGTGCTAGAAAGATTAATGGACTTAATATCAGAGCCCTGGGGTCAAATACTGGCTCTAAAACTTACTGGCTATGTGTATGGCCGTGGGCTGGTCACTTCACTAATCCTCAATTTTCTCATCTGGAAAATGGAGATAAGAATTCTCTAACTCACTGGGCTGTTGTTCAGGGGAAAAAAATTTTTAAACCTTGAAGGACAGGAGATTTAAGCAAAACTGGAAGGTCTGAAGGAAGAAAAGCAGAAACTTTGAAAAATACAAGGGAAGGTCTTCAGATGTGGAATTTAACATTCCATATATCTGAAAGTCTTGGAGGTTTGAATAACTTGATTGAATATGAAGCAACCAACAGAGCCCCTAGGGCACAGGCTTCATTCCTAGCTTTGTTTTTAGGCATCTGCAGGTGGCCTCCACTAAAGGAATCTTGGGTATATAACTTAATGAATTGGTGCTCATCACCCTGAGCCCAAGTGGAGAATCAAATTGCAGGAACTGGCTTTAAAACTGGAAGGAAGGATTTTTGAATAAAAGAAGATAGACCTCAAGGTATGCTTATTCTCTGCAAGTGGCTCTCTAAGAGCAAGAGAAAATGTTTTTGTTAAAAGCTACAGGATTGGGGCAGCTAGGTAGAGCAGTGAATAGAGCACCAGCCTTGGAGTCAGGAGGACCTGAGATCAAATCCACCCTCAGACAAGGAACACTTACTAGCTGTGTGACCTTGGGCAAGTCACTTAACCCCAATTGCCTTGTCTTCCCCTTCCAAAAAACATAAATAAATAAATAAAAGCTAGATGATGCTTTCTTAGTCGAAAGGCCAAAGTATCATTCCACTGAAAATATTTCTCTAATACTTTGGGTTAAGAAAGCACCATAATGCCAAAAAACAATGGCTGAATGTAGTGAAAGATTGAAGCTTCCCATAGAAGAGTGAGGCTAGAATGTACATCAGAACAACCCACCCATCAAAGACTCTATACTCTGGCTAAGCAATCAGCCTGCTCCAGTTCAATAGAAGTTGTCCAATGCCAAAGACACCTTCAAATTTGGCCTAGTTAGTTGACAGCTCCTCAGTGTCTAAGTAAACAACTTGACCCATTCTAAGAATATGTTTATCCATAAAACCAAAATGTTATGCCTTCTATGAAGGTGAAGGGTAAAGCAATTTGTCTAGCACAACCCCCATCTCTCATCCCTAGGAAACTTTGTGAGTACTCTCTGGAGAAAGAAAAGTCACCAAGACCTTACATTTCTGGAGTTGAGTGGCTCCTTATACATGTTTATTGTTATCCCAATAATTTGTTATCCATTTTCCCTCTATGGACTGCTTGTGAATTTTAGGGAGATGGCACCCCATGTTTGTTTTTTTAGGGGAGAAGCATTCTAGAGAAGAAAATAATAATACCTCACATTTATATAGCTCTTTAAAGTTTCATTTTTTCACTTAACTTAGTTATAGCAGAGATAATACTACTCTTATTTCTATCTTACAAAGGAAGAAGTCAAGGGTCAGTTAAGTGATTTTCCCATGAGTAAATATTACGTGATATAATATGATATAACATAATAGCAGAACTACAATATTACTACCCTCTTGGATTGACACCAATTACAACCCCCTGCCTAATGGCATAAGGATATGGACCCAGGAATAACTAAAAGGACATTGGAAAAAGTAGAGAGCAGATTCTTTTTGGAACAAGAAAAGAGAATGGGGGGGGGGGGTGGCTAGGTGGCACAGTGAGTAGAGCACCAGCCCTAGAGTCAGAAGGACCTGAGTTCGGATCTGGCCTCAGACACTTAACATACACAAACAAAAACCTAGCCGTGTGACCTTGGGCAAGTTACTTAACCCCAATTGCCCTCCAAAAAAAAAGCAAAAAAAAAAAAAGAGAGAGAGAGAGAGAATGAGAGAGCTAGCATGTAGAAATCACAAGGTGTCTGATTATAACTCAGTATACAGAGATTATTTTTTAAACTTAAAAGCCACATAAAATAAAATGATTCACTCCCAATATAAGTTCAATTGTTTCTCTTTGATATATAGGAAGAAGTTAAACTAGAGGACTTCTGAGTTCTCATCCAACTTTGAGATTCAGTGAAAATCTGTCTTGCCTACCTCACAGAATATGTTTTTAATAGTAAATGAGATGGTCAAATTCCAGAGTTCCCAGACCAAGGAGAAAATATTGTAAAGAGAAAGAAATAATTTAAGTATTGTGGAAACACAATCAGGATAACACAAGATTTAGCAGCTTCTACATTAAGGGATTGAAGGGCTTGGAATATGATATTCCAGAGGTCAAAGGAGCTGGGATTAAAACCAAGAATCATATAACAAGCAAAACTAAGTATAATACTTCAGGGGTAGGGAGGAATGGACATTCAGTGAAATAGAGGATTTTCAAGCATTCTTGATGAAAAGACCTGAGCTGAATAGAAAATGTGACTTTCAAATACGAGACTCAAAAGAAGCATGAAAAGATAAACAGGAAAGAAAAATCACAAGGAACTTATTAAAGTTGAATTGTTTACATTCCTACATGGAAATACAATATTGTAACTCATGAGAGTTTTCTCATTATTATGGTAGTTAGAGGGAATGTGTGTGTGGGTGTGTGGGTGTGGGTGTACATATAGACTAAAATTAAGGGGTGAGAGAGAGGAATGAACTGGGAGAGGGAGAATGAGATCAATTTTCTCACATAAAAGAGTCAAGAAAAAATTTTTCTTGTGGAGGAGAAGAGTGGTAAGTGAGAGGAAATGAGTGAACTTCACTTTCATCTGATTTGGCTTAAAGAGGGAATAACACATGTGCTCAATTGGGTATGGAAATTTATCTTTCCCTACAGGAAAGTGGGGGGGAGGGGAAAAGAGAGGGGGTGATGATAGAAGGGAAATCAAACGGGGAGAGGGGGCAATGGGAAGCAAATGCTTTTGAGGAGGATCAGGGTCAAAGGAGAGAATAGTGTAAGTGGGGGACAGGATAGGATGGAAGGAAATATAGTCAGTCTTTCACAACATGACTCTCATGGAAGTGTTTTGTATGTCCACAAATGCATAACCTCTACAGAATTGCTTGCTTTCTCAATGAGGGTGGGTAGGGAGGAAGGGATGGAAAGAATATGGAATTCAAAGTTTTAAAAATGAATATTAAATGTTTTTACATGAAACTGAGAAATCAGCTATACAGGCAATAGGGTATAGAAATCTATCTTGCCTACAGGAAAATAGAAGAGAAGTAGATGGGGGGAGGTGATAGAAGGGAGGGCAGATCGGGGAAAGGAGTAATCAAAACACACATCATCTTTGGGTGGGGGTGGAAGAGATGGGAAGACAATTTGGAACAAAAAGTCTTGTTGAAGTGATTGTTCAAAACTAAAAATTAATTAATTTTTTAAATAGTAAATGAGATGTCACAAAGAAGAATAAAACCAGGGATAATGTGTTGGTTCTTCTATTTATTAGATGTGTGACCTAAGTAAAGTCAGTTCTCTGAGCCTCAGTTTCCATATTTTAAAAATAGTGATGTGGTCTTCAAATCAGGCAGAAAGCTTCCAGTTCTTGACTTTGCTTGGTCTCACACTAGCCAGGTGACTTTGTACAAATCACTTAACTTCTCAAGCACCCTAAGCAGTTCTCTGAGACTGGAAATTACAGAATAACACTTGATCAGCATTGGTCACGTCTGTTTCCTCTCTAGAAGTGCCTTGACCCACAAAATCCCAGTTTCATATAATAACTCCAAACCAACAAACATATTAATATATCATGCATATCCGTTGTTTATATATTCTTTCTGGAAACTATCCACAGTTGTATAGTGGTTTCAGTTATCTCTATGTGAGGAGAAGTTTTAAAAGGCAAGTGACCTCCTTTTTCTTATAATAAAATCTCAGCTGCTGAAAGCTAAGTCCTAAGCACTGAACCAGAGACAGCTTGAATTCTATGGGCTGAGAATAGGTGTAAAACTGAGCTGATGATAGTAGAGTTTCCTTTTGAACTTGGGGTGGCAAGGTCATGATCTGTAGTGAACACATTTTTTCCCTTTTTATATCCTATTATGTCCACTTCTAAATCAGTTTCATTCTTCTGTAAAGACTCAAGGGAAGACAACCCCTTGGCCTCCCTGGCAGTATATTTTTCTTTTGGTACTTAACTCTTTTTACTCCTATTAAAGAAAGCTTCACTCTTTAGTAACTTCCATTTAAACTGTTGTTTCTTCCAAAGATCAATTTTTCCCCTTTTCTTCTATTTAAAAAAATATTCCCTTATTCCTCTCCCTCCCAACAAAGGTGAGAGTGCTATTGAAAAAGTACAATAATTGACCAAAAAATGGCATTAGAGGAAACTCATTGTGTATAATTTTTTGATATTTTTCTTTTATATGTTTGTGTTATTTAGGCTATAGAGGTAAATAAATCCATATCTTCCAGAAGAAAATGTTCAACTTTCCAGACAGTGCCAACAGCTAGTTCCAGAAAAATCTCAGTTCCTGGAAAGAAAAAGAATTTTACCTGTTCTCTCCTAGCCACCTTTCTTAACTTCTACCCTTTAATTTGTCTCTTCCTTACTCCCCTTATTCACTCCTCTATCCATCTTACTTCTCTCTTGTCTTTCTGTCTGTCTGTCTCTGTTTCCCCTCCCCCCTTAATTTTTTTTTTTTTGCTAAGGTGGGATATTATGTATGTGTAGGGGGATGGGCAGAATCGTGGACAGGAATTGGTCATAAGATCAGAAATGGAAGTTGTCCCTCCTTACTTTCATGTTTCTCATCATTATTTCTGGGGTCCCATTAGAGCTGCATTCCTGCGTATGCTCCCAGTGCAGGTATGTTTATATAGTCTACATACATAGTCTAAAACAGTATGTAGGTAAAAAATTCTGTTTTCCTTTCTGAATTGGAAAGGAAGATTTACAGTCTGGGGAAAAAAAATACTGCACTGACTCTCAATAATCTCCACCCAAACACTATCTAGTCTTTCCTATAGGAATTCTTTTCCTTGTACAGCTGCCTTCACAGCATACATACGCATATATTGAAATATGTGAGAGTGCTGAAGTATTCATGGAAACAAGATAGATCATCAATCTTACATCATCTTGTAGAAAAAGAAAATGAAAAATGTTTTAGAGAGCTGACTGGGTAAAACTGAATTCACATTACAAGTATTGAAGTTGGACAAACATCCAACAATAGTTTCTATAGGTTGAACTTTACTCATATTTACTTGTATTGTTCTTTAACAAATTTCTCAAATTTCTCTACATAGGATAGAACTATAAACTAATCACATCTCTCTTTAAAAACATTCTTATCTTCTATTTATTTTGATTATTATATTTAGCACTACCCTAGACTCTTTTCCAGAGGGGAACACATTGAGGTTCAATTCTACTGGTTGGAATTCTAAAACTATAGCTCACAAACCCCAACCATGGTGCTTGCCATTAATATTCAGTCAGAAGGCACAAGTAGCTCTTGGGAAAGGCATTTACTAAGATTACATGACAGAAGCAACAGGTTAAAAACATACTTCTCCTAAATTTGGAGCATAACATTCTATAAATATACACAGCATTTATGGGAAAAGAGGTCCTAAATTTAGGGTAAAATGATAATGAGTGACCCATATGGGAAAACTAGCTGATGCCTTTAGTGCAACAGGGTCTTGGTAACCTTTCTTCCTGGGATCCTCAGGAAGCATCTCCTTGGGTACAGAGTCTCTGTTGGATGGGCTGTTCAGATGGAATGCCAGTGTCAGCTCCCTTTGGAAGTTTGCCTCTTGATCGCCAGTGCTGGATTTCTCTTGATTCCTCAGCCAGTCACCTTGGTTGTTCACTGTACTACTCTTAACTGAAAGCTGTCTTTCTGTTGCTTTCTGGAAACCAAACATTTCCTACTTAAGTAAAATGTGGTTTATCTTACTGGGTAATAGCTTTGCAGCAAGATGCCACCATAGGGTAGTAGGACAGAAAAAAAAAATAGCAAACAACCAAACAACAATATAATTATACAATTTCAGGCTATTCCTGAGTGAATGATGAAGGAAGGACATGTGGATTCCTCCTTGTAGAAGTATGGCCAGTTTTTACCTGGCTAATTGTGATGCCCCTTCAAAATGTGGGGGGAAGACTGTTCTCACTTCATAAAGGGATAACAGCACGTTAATATTTTCTTGATGCATTAAAGACTCATCATCTATAATTATGACTCTGATGGGGAGAAATCAATTGGTCAAGGACAACCCCATTTTTATATATACAAGTTATTTTTTTAAGCAATTGGGGTTAAGTAACTTGCTCAAGGTTACACGGCCAGTCATTATTTATATGTGGGTTCTCACTTTCTGAGGCTGGATCCGATCCTGGCTAATACAAACTCCGGGGCTGGCACTCTTACTCATTGTGCCACCTAGCTGCCCCTTATACAAGTTATTTCTATGGTAACATAGATCCTTTAAAGGGGTAATTAAATATTAGAGAGCACATAAAAGTTTATATAGAAAAGTTTCAAGGGAACTGAGAATTATAGATTAAATAAAATTCAAAATTATTTGAAAATAATAATAATAGTAGTAATAATAAAACTTTATGGCAAAAAATACTCCAGAAGCAAAATGGACTTTGGAGTTTACATTGATATTTACTTATAATGTTCAAAAACCATTATATATGTATGTGTTTATGTGAAATGATCATTTGTATATGTGTATATATGTAATCATAGTCATGATATAATATATACATACATAATTTATATATAGGCATAAAGGATCATAATATAGGTGTATTTGTGTGGATACGGATATGGATATACATACAAGTATAAGTGTACATATAAATACCCATGCACATATACATATACATGTACAGTATGTCTACATATGTGTGTACATGTGCATATGTACTAGGTGGCACAATAAATTACCAGCCAGTCTTAGAATCAAGGTAGACTTGAAATCAAATCTGGTGTTTGACATTTACAAGCTGTGTGACCTTGGGCAAATGACTTAACCTTCTTTTCCTCAGTTTTCTCATATGTAAAATGGGAATAATAATAGTACCTACTTCCCAGCATTTTTGTGAAAATCTAGTGAGAAAATATTCATAAACTGCTTAGCAAAGTACCTGGTATATAGTAAATTCTACATTAAGTATCTGTTATTTTTATTATTATTCTTCTGTGTGTATATATACACATATATGCATACATGTGAAGATAGATGACAGAGAGTGAGATAGATAGATAGATAGATAGATAGATAGATAGATAGATAGATAGATAGAGGCAGTTCAGTGGCACAGCATATACTTCATTGATCCTAGAGTCAGAAAGACTCATCTTCCTGAGCTCAAATCTGGATTTATACACTTATTATCCCGGATCTGGATCTTAGACACTGACTACTCTAGGCAAGTAACTGAACCCTGTTGACCTCAAAGCAATGCTGGATTAAAGTTGTAAAAGGTTTTTGGTTTATTATTTAAAGAATAGTGCTTATTAACTTAATGGTAATATAGAGATCTTTATATCTATAAGTATTGAACTCTCAAGCTATAGATCTATATGTATATCAGTCTTTCAGTCTACAGCTATCTTTCCTTCCTTCATTTCTTTCTTTCTTTCTCTTTCTTTCTTTCTTTCTTTCTTTCTTTCTTTCTTTCTTTCTTTCTTTCTTTCTTTCTTTCCTTCCTTCCTTCCTTCCTTCTTCCTTCCTTCCTTCCTTCCTTCCTTCCTTCCTTCCTTCCTTCCTTCCTTCCTTCCTTCCTTCCTTCCTTTCTTTCTTTCTTTCTTTCTTTCTTTCTTTCTTTCTTTCTTTCTCTATTACTCTTAATTCTATCTTTTGGAATCAAACTGACCAAGTTTAACACCTTTTTTCCACATAACAGTCATCTTTTAAACACTTGAAGACAACTATCTTTAACTTTCACCATCTCCCTCACCAACTCAAGACTTCTCTTTGCCAAGTAAACATTCCAAGTTCCTCCAGCTGATCCTCATATGGCATTGACTTTAGACTCTTCATCCAAGTTGCTCTCCTCTGGATGCCCTCCAGATCAGTTATGTGTATGTGGGTGTGTGTAAGGGTAGGTGGGTAATTAATAGCTATCCAGGATGATTAGATCTGTCTAAAAAACAACAATAATGACAGAACTTAGATTTCATAAAGTATCGAGTCCTGTGTAACCATCTCAAAAATACATATTAATATTTATAGGGAAAATGGTGTAAATGTCAACTAGGACCAGCCCTGGCCAAAATTATGGAAGTAATGTTCATTTTCACTATCTTCTCATTCTATACTTCATCCCTCTTTTCCTATCACTTTGAAACCCACTGAAGGAATTGTGACTCACTCAACTCAGTTATCCAGTCCCCTTCATCATCTCTCTGGAATTTCTCCTTCCATTAAAACTTTTTCCCGTATTCAACAGTCACTATAAGGTGCAAAGGACTGAGGGTAGCTTACTATGTTCTGTCCTCTAAGGGGATTTTGCCAACAATGAAACCCTGAAGTTAAGGTGATAAAGCTATTTTAAGCATTAGGCAATGAAGCACAAAGTTTTTATTTGGTTTGGGGGATGAAATGGGGCCTTTCTAATGCCTTGTCTAAAATTCTGTGTATAAATGACAATCCTTGGGGCAGCTAGGTGGCACAGTGAGTAAGAGTGCTGGCCCCAGAACCAGGATCAGTTCCAGGCTCAGTTACTTAGCAACCACACATAAATAACTAGCTGTGTAACCTTGAACAAGTTACTTAACCCCAATTGCTTAAAAAGGAAGGAAGAAAGAAGGAAAGAAAGAAGGAAGGAAGGAAGAAAGAAAGAAAGAAAGAAAAAGAAAGAAAGAAAGAAAGAAAGAAAGAAAGAAAGAAAGAAAGAAAGAAAGAAAGAAAGAAAGAAAGAAAGAAATCACAATACTACAATTGCTTCTTAGTGTAAGGATTTGAACTCATAAGGCACGTAGTTCTACCTCTTTACTACCATGTGGCTATGGGCAAGTGACAAGCACTCTGGTTCTCAATTCCTAACATATAAAATGGAGAAAATAATACAGGAACTGCCTAATCACAAGATTTCTGTGAAGAAAGTGCTTTGTTAAATGACAAGGCCTACATAAATGCAAGCATCTATAAAAGGTCAGCATGTAGCCACATATTCTATCATTAAATGACTGTAAAAATGTTCTTAAAACATTTCACAAGATCTATTCCTGTCTTAAAGGCAGTGTTCAATGGTGATGCATGCACTGTCACTGGGAAACACCACCTGAGTCCTTGAGTGTATAAAGAGCCCAGATCACAACATATGGAGATTCTCTGATAATAACAGTAAAACCCAACAGCCATAAGAAGGAAGTCTGTCAAGGTACTCTGACAAAAGATCTTTGGTTCCCCTGATCTTTGAAATCAGAATGCCCCTAGGGAACTTTGACCTGTATACCGTCTAATAAGAAAAGGGTGGTTTAGAAGGTGATCTTAATGATATAGTGATTTTTGACCTAATCACACAAATAAGTCACAATTAAGTCTCTGATCGTCCCCTTGCTTCAGATTATAGACATCTGGGCAGACTGGTCCCAGACATAGGCCCCCATAGAACAACAATCATAGCACTGGAAAAGAACACAACATTCCGAAGAGAGGATATTTAGGAACATCCCCACAGCTAAATTACTCTGCAGCCACAAGGTCTTAACTATGTCTTCTAAAACTCTCAGGGTCTCTACAAAGCATATATTTTCACTGTCAGTGAAAGTAATACTTGAAAGGTAGCCTGGACAAATGGATTGAACCCTGGAATTCATGTCAGGAAGACTTGAATTCAATCCTCCCTGAAAGAATGACTAGTTCCATGATCCAAAGCAAGGCATTTCTTCTCAATGAACCTCAGTTTTCTAATCTATAAAACAGGACTGACAATAGGACATGTTACTGAGTTATTTTAGGTCTGTTTAATTTTGGGGCTTGTGTTTCCCTTGGTATAGGTGATGAAACACTAAAAATCTGCATCTGAAACTTAGTTTTTAAGTTTCCTGGAGGCAATAACAGATTTAATGCATATAGAATCACATGACCAGTATGTTTTAGGGGCAAGACTTATGAGAATCTCTCTCCCTCTCTCTCTCTCTCTCTCTCTCTCTCATAAATACAAAATGTGTATATGTATATAAATATACACACACAAATACATGTGCATATACATATATATTATATATATGTGCATATAATATATATATCACATACACAAATGTATGTATATATAAACACATATATCCTTTTGCAGATTTTAATGATACATAAATGCCAGTTAATTGACTCATGAATCTAGAATTAGAAGGAACCTCCAATTCTATCATGTTTGTTTTTATTTTTTATATATAGGAGGAAACTGAGCCCAGGAAGGTTAAGAAATTTGCCCTTGGTCATTCAAGCAGTGAACATCAAATATGGGATTTGAATCCCTATTCACTGATTCCAGACTAGTCCTTTTACAACTGGAACATACCACCCATATTTTTCCTGCTTTTATGTATTATCTTTAGGCAGTTCCAGGTGGGAGGGAGGCTGGGCTCTCTTGCAGGGTTATTGCATTGTATCGTTCTATTCCCGTCTGCCTCCCCCAAGAGTTGTGTCAAAGCCAGGTCCAAATAGAAGAAATAATTGTTAAATTCTCAGTATGAGCATTTGCACCTTGGAAATCTGCACATGCTATAAATCAGGGCTTAGTTTACTGTTTTTTTGGATTGCTTAGAGTCTACATTTAAGAAAGCAGTTGAGAAAATATTAATAATACAGATGAAACTTGAAAGGGTGTTTCCCTTTCCAGAAGTTCTACACCACAACTCCCAACACCCAACTGTCCTTTCCTTCTTATCCAACTAGATGGGTCACCTACAATTGTGACATTATTGAAATTATTAAGGAAATGAGAACTCTCCACTATAATCCTCCTCTGATGCCTCATTATCATGTGGCAGTGACTCTATTCTCTGAGGTCATCACAGAAGAGCATGAGCTGTAATAGGTAACACTACAGCTGGAAAGACTCTAAATATCAATCTAGCAATGGACTATTTCTCAGTTAACCCAAGATCCAAATTTGTCAAGTGACAGAAGACTCATAACCAGAAGCTGAGTCATTTGGGGATTTTTATTTTTTTGCCCTGTTACAGCCACCCAGGAAGATTATCTCCTCTGAGCTTAGGGTATTTAAAGCTTTGGGGTACCCCACTGACAAAGTCACACACCTTTTGAACTATTAAGACACCGAAGTAGCTGTGGTGAAATTATTTTTTAAACCTTATGAGTATTATATTAGTATTAATAGGTAACTCATCACCGAGAATGACAAATGAGATTTGGAACAAATCCTTTACAATTTGGGGACCTTTTATAATCTACCAAATTTTACCAAAAGTAATACTGCCACTGAGGAAGGCAATATGTTGCTCTGGAGAGATGACTGGATACATGGTCAGAGTACTAGATTTAATGTTACAGGAGCACAGTTTAAGCGATTATTCTAGTATTTATTCCCTGTGTGATCGTGGGCAAGTCACATCATATTTCTGCAAACTGAGAGGACTAGACTACATCATTCAAATGATCAAGCAAGCATCTATAAAGCATCCCTTCAGACACTGTGTTAATAGGACCTGGGAAACAATTCCTTTTCTTAAGGAAATATAGATACATATGAAGGTGAGGGTCAAGCAGGCTGTCACATCTAGGTTGAATCCATCATTCAATTAAAATTTAACTAAGTGCCCATAAGTAAGGAAGTTCTTAATTTGAAAGAATCATAGGGATGAAAGCAAATGATACCACAAAGGAAATATCTTGTGACTCGTTGAAAAGATTCAAGTTTGCTAATATGAAATTATTATTCTTATTATTAACCATAATAATAAGAATAATAATAAACATTTGTATGAAAATTTAAGGTTTGCAAAGCACCTTATAAATATAGTTTCATTTCATCCTCACAAAAATCCTGGGAGATAAGAGCTATTATTATCTCTTTTTTACAACTAAGGAAACTGAGGCAGCAGCAGTGATTGGCTTAACCAGAGTCATGACTTACCCAGCTATTAAGTGCTATTAAGGCAGGATGAGAACTCGGGTCTTCTTGACTCCAGATCCAGTACTCTATCCATTATCACAGGTGTGTGGTACTAGGTGCCATACCTACTACTACCTCCATTCAGTTCCACATAAGAAGAAGCACAGAGATCTATTATGAAGGACCAAATTTGGCCATCGGCAAGTGATTTATGAAGTAATCTCTAAGGCATCATTCTATACAATCATGCCATGAGGGGGTGGATGGCAGTTACTTTTTTTTACTAGGACTCAATCATATAGCAGTTTCTCGTTTGTATGTATTTGTTTGCATGTTTTCTTCCCCATTAGAGTGTGAGCACCTAAAGGGCAGGGGTTGCTTTTGCCTTTCTTTGTATTCTCAGTGTTTAGTGCAGTGCCTGGCTTATAGCAGACAATTAAATGCTCACTGAACTACTGCTTTCCTATAGTCTGTCAGCATTGTTAGAAAACCAGTCAGCACTAGCAGCAGCAGATAGGAAGGTCCCCATCTAGGGCTTGGGAAGCATTGTATCCCATGTGATTGTGTTGCAGTACAAGGATATTGGTCACGTATCATTGAAGAAGCAAGACTATGACTAGTTGCTTATATACTTAACTACACTGGCCCAACTTTGTGATTTTAGGATGTAAATATCTTTGCAGAGGGACAGTAAAGACCTAAATGATCCTGAGGGCCTGGGGAAGGTTGATAGATGCTATTTTGTCTAGGTTTCCAGAGGACAAATACCCATGATACCTTTGAATCTCTAGGTCTCTTGCTAAGTGTCCTTACCAGAAAGAAGGCCACTTGAGAGAGAATATATGTATGCGTGTCACTTCCCTGAGTGTCTGGTTTTCTTGTGTCACTGCTTAGCATCATCTCTATGTGACAAAGTCTCGATGTTCCAAAATGAACTGTGTCTGTGAAGGGCCTCTGAAGGTTGCTCAGAGTCAGCCCCAGAACCATTTCTCCTCATCCTAGCTTAAGGGCATTCTTGATAACCCAGAGGTAATTAACACACAAGATGATCCAGGTGCCCTTTTTCCTGCTTCCAGGTACTATGGTGACAAAAGGGACACTAGACTGAGATTAAGGGGCCAGAGGTATCACCAGGTAGCAGTACCTCTTAGGATTGGAATGCCCTCCTGAGTCTATGTAGCTGCACACAGAAAGATAACTTGCAGTGTTATCTGTGGCAGTTGTCATACAGCTGAGAGGGAAAGCATTTTGTTCTCTTGATGTTTTCCCTTCTCCCCCAGCCACAGGGCATCTGAGTATCCCCTAAAGTATAACCCCAGAGAGAAAAGAAATGTAAGTTTGTCTCTGTTTTGTGGCCATTTGAATGAAGAACTGAGTCTAGTATACATTTTTAAAGAGAAATAAAGAATACCATAATCCCACACTGAGTTTTCCCTTCCTATACTTAATATCATCTTTTCCAAGAAAACACATAGAATGAATTTCATTAAACATATTAATTATTAATTTTTTTGAAAATATAGCCATAACATATGGTTTATGTACCAAAATAAACACAAGCCCCAAACCTAACAGGAAGCAGGTGGTAAATACCTCCCAGATATTCATTATTATCAATATGCTAAAGTTTTGAGTTTTGTTGTTATTAAAATGTAGAATTCAAAGACATTTCTCCAAAAAAATTACAAAAGGACAGGTGAAAATTGCTTGCAAATTAAAATATTCAGGGGTAAATGATCACCAAGTTTTTCATTTGGGATAGCCTTTACCTGTCCCTGGTCATAGTATTTTTGGCAGCTGTTCTGTAGGAAGAACAAAATTAGGGACCCTTTGTCAAATAGGAAAGTATTACTGATTGTATGTAAGGTGGATTTGTTTTCTTTTTAAGTCACTAGTTCCCAGGATCCATGGTCATAAACAATCTACTGGTTCCCTGGATCATGGCTTGTAAATAATCTCACCATGCTTTTGAATCATATTATAATCTTAAAATAATGTAAACATTGGTGCTTATGCTATAAATACCTACTGAGAGCGCTCTGTGCTAAGTCATCATGACATTGCTAAAGTTCATGTAAACTTATGAGGCCCTTGCTGGCAAATTGCCTTCTTTGTGTGTTCCTCTATAAATCAAGTGAGTACTAGTCAGTAAGTGGGGAATGTAAAGCTGTAACTGCCTTGACCAGCCCCCATCAAGTCTTAGGGGGAATGTACAAGGTATGGTTGTTTCAACTGGTCCCCCTCAAGTCTTAGGCTAAGCTGTAGGGAGTAGTACTCCTATTACTCTTATTCTTGACTACCCCTATGAGAAGAGTAATTAGGGAATGCTATAGGAGTTGGTACTCCCATTGTCAGCAACCCTCCTTGAGAAGAATAAAGTAATTAACCCCTTATATGTCTTGTTGCTGTCCTTCTGTCTGCCTGGATCAAGAGGGAACCTACTAGAGGCTGGAGCCCAAAAGATCCTGTGTGTACTGCCTTACACTGTTTCTATTGCTATTCCTAATATTATTACTAATCAACAATAAATCAGTAAACATTTACAAAGCACCTACTATGTACCAGGCATTATGTTCAGTTCCAGGGCCAAAAAAAAAACGTAAAAATTTTTGCCCTCAAGGAGCTTACAATCTCATGATGGAGAGAACATGAAAACAAATGTATCCCAAACAGGTAATATAAGCTATGTACAGTATAAATAGATGATAATTAACAGAGGAAAAGTATTAGAATTGTGAGGTGTCTGAGAAGGTTTCCTGAATAATATGGGATTTTAGCTGGGATTTAAAGGGAGTCAAGGAGGTCTGTAGTAGGAATAAAGGAGGGGAATCAATATTATAATATTGTTATTATATTTTGCCATTATAATAACATCTAATTTCTACCATTTGCAAAGTACTCTACAGCTTAGCAATCTGAGCATCTTGCTCCCCTACAATTTTCCTTTGAGGTAGTACAGGTATTAGTAACTTAATTGTACATAGAAAGAAACTGAGACTGAGTGGTTGCAACTAGTCCCAGCTCAGACAGCTACTGAATGACAAAGATAATGAAGGAGATTGGTTTTCTGACTCTGAGTCTAGGGCTTTTTCCATTACAAAACATTGCCTCTCCTCTGTAGCCAAAAGTTGCCCCCGTTTCAGTTTATTCTTTTGCCTCAGAGATAGCTGCATGGTCTAACAGGAGGCAGCATGGTGTAAGATAGAGGTGGGGAACCTCTCTCAAGCCTCAAGGCCCCATAGGCCTCTAGGTCCTCAAGTGCAGCCTTTTGACTGAATCCAAACTTCACAGAACAAATCCCCTTAATAAAAGGATTTGTTCTATAAAACTTGGACTCAGTCAAAAGCTCACATCCAAGGGCCTAGAAGGCCACATGTGGCCTTGAGGCCACAGGTTCCCCACCCCTGGTGTAAGGGAAGGACCCTGAATTTGGACTCAAAAGGCCTAGGTTCAACGTCCAGCTTTACTACTTATTATATGAGAGAAAACTTAAGACAAATGATGTCTTATGCCTATGGCTAAATTTCTATATTATGTAAAATGAGGGAGCTCAATTGGTGCTTTTACCCTATGAGCATTTTCCTCCAAGATTCCTCCATAATTGGTCCAGCAGGACTTAGAGAATGCAGAGTCATTTTGAAGCATGAAAATGATAATTGTGTTTCTTATCTATGGACTTAGATTTCTTAACTTTTTATTAAATAATTTGATTCATCCCTACAAGACTCTTTTTGGTATTCTAACCTGTCCTACACCATAGAATAATTAATAACAGCACTAATTTATCTTACTCTTTCAAGAAAAAAAAAACCTTGGCTTATTAATAAGGAATTATCATATATTTCTTACTATACTGAAAGCTACAATATGTACAAAACAACAGCCCTGTGAGGTTAGTGCAAGGATTGTCTTCCACTTTATATATTGAGAAACTGAACATCAGAGAGGCAAAGTGATCTGTCACACAACTGTTAAGTATCTAAACCTGAACTTGAAGTTAGGTCTTCTCTCTCCAAATCCAGAGTTGTTTCTATTCCTTCAGAATTCCAAACTTCCTCTCTTTCTAACTTGGTCCAGTTTGTCCCTTCTTTGACGAGTTGGTGGTCTCCCAATACAAATGACTCACCATAAGTATGCCCACATGATCAGTTTAGCCCACTGCCTTTCAGATCTCCCAAAGTGAAGAGATCCACCAACCTCGCACTTCCTACCTAGTAGCTGGGATTCCAGGAGTGAGCCCTGAAGCCAAGCCATCTTGCATTTTAAAGAACTTTTTAAAGGAGTGAACCATGAAACACTGGGTTTTAAGTACTTTTTAAAGCATATTTTATGGCACTAATAATAGCTATTTGCTTTGGTCAAAAAAGAATAATGGAAAATAAATATACTCTGTCTTCCCCATTCCCACCCCCCAGCCTCCCCTGAACGTCCTTTTTTATACCTTATCCATCAGAATTCCTAATATCATGCATGAGATAGCCTGAATAGTCCTTAATCCTACATATTACAAAGAGATTATAATAATGTGAGAAAATGTATCACACTTTTTATTTTCAGAAAGACAATAAAATTTCTCAAAACTCATCTGGTTGTTCATTTGAATACAATAATAATCTCCTTGAATTTACCAGTTCACTTAGGCTCATGAACTGAGGAATGCTATTTAAATGCTTTCTGTTTTAAGGGACCAATCTTTTGGCAATTAAGCATGCAAACACACAGTGGGAGAGGGAGGAGATGAAACAGAAAACACATAATACCATTTCCTACAAATGTTGGGGTGCCTACTTCGCAAGAAGAAGAAGAAAGCAAAGCTTTTTTTTTTTTTCCTCCTGACTTGTGGACCAATCTAAGTTAATTATGAAGTGGTGTGGGCTGGAGCGCTGTGGAAGTGCTGTTTCTACTCTGCCAACTTGGCTCCACCGCGCTATCTAAGTTAATTATGACCAAAGTAACAAAGCACTGTGTTGGGATGCAAGAGACCTGGTTTATATTCCTGACACCTCTACCAATTTACTGTGTGACTTCGGGGGAAAGACATCTTCAATTTTATGATCATCAGTTTCCTTATCCTTTAAATGAAGGTGTCAGGCTAGCAATTCTAAGATCCAAACTAGTTCCATCATTCTCCATTTCCAAGAGCACCCTTTGAAGGAAGTAGCAGTGATCAGATTAGTTCTGTAGGCTAGGAATTTCAAACTTGAGCGTTGAAAAGAACCTTAGAGATCACTTAATCTAACCCCCTCATTTTTTAGATAAGGAAACAGGTTCAGAGAGGAGCTGTAACTTGATCAGGGTCATACAGACAGCAAATAGCTTTACCAGAATTCAAATGTGAATATTCTAATTTCATCATGCTACCAGTTGAAAAGTAAACTCTTATGTTCCTTAGGTCTTGGTCAAAAGACTGGTATCCCCAAAGCTGGAGAGTTCCACAGTTTGATGGTTATACCCCCAGAATCAGAAGATGAGAATTCAAATACTTGAAATATATATGTATGCATGCATACATATGTCTATATTGTATATGTATAAAAGATAAAGATAAAAACCAGCTAGTTCCTGCCCCTTAGAAGCTGACATTCTAGTAGGTGAAAACAATAAGTTCATCTTGTTCTTCAGATAATTCCCGGAACATAGTAGGTGTTTCATAAATGTGCATCTAGTCCTTCAAACAATACCTGAAACATAGTAGATATTTTATAAATATTTATTGACTGTCAGATATAGAAATGCAAAAAATTCCTATAAAAGGTAATTTTTTTCAAGAAATGAGAGGGAACTATCAAGTATGAAAGGCCCCATTTGAAATTGCCATGTTAATTTTGTAACTCATTCCATAGGGCTCTTATAGGAGAAATGCTTTGTAACCTGTAAGGAACCAGTGGCAGGTGAATATTCACTATTATCATTTCCCTTCACTATCACAGAGACTCCAGACACACTGGCAGGTTTTGTTTCTATTACATTTTAACAGTGTAACTTGCTCTATATGAAAATGTATAGAAATTGTTGATATTATTTCCTTGTCATCCAACAGCAACAGCCACGCCAATTGCACAATAATGACATCAGAAAAACTCTCATCAGGTGATTATCGTTATCAGATTATTCTGCCAAGGTGAGGAAAGTGGCAATAGAGACAGTGCCAGGAACTGAATTCTGTCCTCTATTTGGGAAACAAAAGAAAAACATGACTGAAAACAAAGAGAGGCTAGATGACTGCAGGGTACCTTATTTCCACTGCTAGGATTCATTTTGATAGATGTGGTCTGGAATAGCAACATGATATTCAGAGTGATGACACTTTCACTCTGACCCAAGTGATTATTGTCCCTTTTCTATTCCAGGTCAAAGAGATGTATTGTCCCTTCACAAGCCTGGGGAGAGGAACATTTTTTTCTCTGTCTCTCCTGTTCTTACTTTCCCCAGAACTCAGTGTTACCAGCCACAGCTGAAAATGTTTTCCCTCCATCTATCTGTTTTGTTTTGTTTTTTCTATCAGGGAAGATGTGTGCTATTATGTCTGCATGGCAAATATGTAGTGGCCCTTATTTTCCATCTAAAACTTGCTCCCTGTCCCCTCCCCGAAAAAAAGGGAATTAAAGGCATGTGGAGGATATTCTGTTTTCAGTTTATTTTCTGAGCCACTAAGAAAATGAATTCATATTCACCAGGTCCCTATTATTTGAAAACTGCACAGGAATCATAGAATCCTGAAATGTTAGAAATGTTAGAGATAGAGCAGAGAATGCTTAAACCTAGAATATCAGAGATGTAAGGGGTTTTCAGAACATAGAAGATTGAAGATGCAAAGTACTTTAAAACATGAAATGGGAAAGCTGAAAGAGTCTTCACAAAATAGCATTGTAGGCCTTTCAGGGACAATAGTATATAGCGCGTTGAAGTTAGATGATATGTTAAAACATGGACTGTGAGAAGTAAGAAAGAATATGTAGGCTTATCGATACCAAGCATTTTAGAATTTAGAATTTTAGGGCTACCATGAAACTTCGAAAATAGAACATTAAACATGGAAGGGATCATAAAATATAGAATACCTCAGAGGTAATTAATAGTGGAGTCAAAATTTGGAACCAAGGCTTATAACTCAAAAATTTATGTTCTTTCTACTACATTACACTTTATTTACCAATTGGAAATTAAAAACAAAAAAAGATATTGCAGCTGAATATAGAGAAAATCTTAATAGAGTTATCTAATATATAATGGGAATGGAGTGAGTTCACAATTACTTATGGTTGAACGTCAAAGTTTTGCTTCAAGATTTGCCTTTTTAGGGAATTCTACTCAAGAATGGGTTGCTATAGGGGGGTGGAGCCAAGATGGCAGAGTAGAAACAGCATTTCCAATGTGCTCTGCCCCACACAAATTTCAAACAATGTGAAAGGGGACTCCGAACAACTTCTGAAGCCCCAGCACCCACAGAACGGCACAGAGAAGCTAACCTCCTTCTGAGGACAGCCCAGCAGCCCTGCAGGGAGCGGCCGGTGCAGCGCTCTGAGAGCAGGCAGCATAGCGCGCTGGAAACTGACAGCACAGCCCGCAGAGCGGAGCCCAGGTCCGCAGTTTTAGCCCCAGAGTGGCTGGGCCAGCAGCCGGCTGGAGGGACCCCAGAACACCAGCAATTGTGGCGATTCCAGAATTATCAGCACAGATATGCTTAGGACAAACTGAGAGGTTAGTGCCCTATGGATTTTGAGACCAGTATTTGGGGAACACATGGCTTCCTCCCCTGGGGGCAAAAAGCTACTGAAGAAACAGCTGAACAGAAGCCATTTTGCAGCATCAATAGTGGCTCTAGCTCCTGGTCTGCGAATTGTAGGGAGATCCAGCAATCAGTCTGGGGGTTAATCACTCTTGCTTTAAACTGCCTGGATCTGGATTGTGATCTGGGGGGGAAGTTTGGGGTGGGTATCCAACTTGCCAGAGTGGGTGGAGGCTTTACAGAGGCCACCCAACTGGCGGAAGTTGTGAAGACCCCACGTTTGGGCGGAAGCTCCCCTGTCTGGTGGCAGAGTCCTACTGTGGCAACAAGCCCAAAAATCAAGTAATTAAGTGGCAACATGCCTAGGCAAATGAAACAAAATAAACAGAAAAGTTCAACATTGGACTCCTATTTTAGGGGCAAAGAGGCTCAAAGCATGGAGGAGGACTGTGAGGTCAGAACTCCTGCACCAAAAGCCCCAAATGAAAATACAAGCTGGCTACAGGCCATAGAGGACCTTAAGAAGCAGATAAGAGAAGTGGGGGAAAATTTGGGAAGAGAAATGAAAAAGATGCAAGAAAAGTATGAAATGACAGTCAACATCCTGACTGAGGAAAATAACAACTTAAAAAATAGACTAACTCAAATGGCAAAGGAGGCCCAAAAGGGCAATGAGGAGAGAATCTCAAAAGCTCACTGAGGAGATTCATTCCTTCAGAGTTAGACTGGAGCAAATGGAAGCTAGTGACTTTATGAGAAATCAAGATACTATTAAACAGATCCAAACAAATGAAAGAATAGAAGGCAATGTGAAATATCTCATGGGAAAAACCACTGACCTGGAAAATAGATGCAGGAGAGATAATTTAAAAATTATTGGACTACCTGAAAGCCATGATCAAAGAAGAACCTAGAAATCACGCTTCAAAGAAAACTGCCCTGATATTTTAGACCCAGAGGGGGAAACAGAGGTTGAAAAAATCCACAGGTCACCTCCTGAAAAAGATCCCAAAAAGAAAACTCCCAGGAATATTATAGCCAGGTTCCAGAATTCCCAGATCAAGGAGAAAATACTACAAGCAGCCAGGAAGAAACAATTTCAATATTGTGGAAACACAATCAGAATAGCACAGGACCTGGCAGCTTCTAAACTGAGGGACTGAAAGGCATGGAATATGATATTTGAGAGGGCAAAAGAGCTGGGATTGAAGCTAAGGGTCACCTACCTAGCAAAACTGGGTATCTTGTTTCAGGGGAAAATATGGTCATTCAGTGGAATAGAGGACTTTCAAGCATTCTTGAGGAAAAAACCAGAGTTGAATAGAAAATTTGACATTCAGACACAAGAAGCAAGAGATGCTTGAGAAGGTAATCAAGGAAAGAAATCAAAAGGAACTTATCAAAGTTGGACTATTTACAGTCCTACATGGAAAAACAATAACTGTGTTTGATGAAACCTTTCTCATTATGAAAATAATTGAAGAAGGGTACATGGCATATGTTCACAGGTATACATGGATAGAGGGCACAGGTTGAATTTGATGGGAAGGGATGATTCTTTTTTTTTTTTTTGGAGGGGTTGGGTGACTTACCCGGGGTCACACGGCTGTGTTTTTGTTTGTGTGTTGGGTGTCTGGGGCTGGATCTGAGCTCGGGTCCTTCTGGCTCCAGGGCCAGTGCTCTGCTCACTGTGCCACCTAGCCACCCCAAGGAAGGGATGATTCTTAAGGGGTGAAGGTAAGAGGTGAGAGAGGAAAGTGGCAAGAGGAGATGGAGAGAGACAGGGTAGGATAAACTATCTCATGTAGAAGAGACAAGGGGAAGTAGTTGCAGAGGAGGGGAAGAACAGGAAGGCAAAAAGGCAAAAGCATATTCTCATTGAAGTTGGCTCAAGGAGAGAATCACATACATACTAAATGGAATATCTTACCCTCACTCACTCTCCTGAGTAGGGGAAAGGGAGATGAGAAGGGGGATGATGGAGGGGAGGGCATTCTGGGGGGAGGGGAGGTTGGAAGTACCCACTATCAAAGAGGGACAGGATCAAAGTAGGGAATGGACCAGGTGGGTGGTGAGATGGGTGGGAGGGAAATATAAGCAGTCTTTTACAATATATCTACTATGGTAATGTTTTGCATAGCTATACATGTACAACACATACTGAATTACTTATCTTCTCAGAGGGAATGGATGACAAGGGAGGAAGGGAATGGATCTGAAATTCAAGGTCTTAAAATTAAATGTTTCATAAGATGTCCAGGCATTGGGGCTCAGAGATTCACCCTGCCCTAATGGCAAAGTTGAAGGGGATATGGGAAAAGATATGGGAGAGAGCAGATTGGATGAGGGGATATCTAATGGGACTGCTATTCTGGGGTGGTGGGTAGGGAAAAAATGGGGGAAAATGTAACTCATAATCTGGTGGAAATGAATGATGTAAACCAGAAGTTAATAAAGCATTTGTTTAATTAAAAAAAAAAAGAATGGGTTGCTATAAACTCTGAGATATCTTCCAAAGCTGAGATATTGTGAAATGGTGCAGAGTCACAAAGGAAAACCAGGGGTCTTACTCTTCAATATTTGTAGCTGAGAATCCCTGTCATCAGTGCAACTTTTAAATATGGAGAACTGTTTTGTTTTTTGTTTTGTTTTCTTTAATAACTATTATGGACATATTCTACACTCCACCTCATATAATTTAATATTAGTCTGCCTGTCAGTTAACAAGCATATATTAAAACATTATATGCCAGATAATGTTATCAACATAAGGGCTGATGAAGTTTTAAATGTGTAAATTTTCAGAGATCATTAGAAAATCTGTGATTCTCTTCAGTTATATCAAGAAAGGGAAAGTTCACTGATTATCCACATGAGCTAACCACACTTTGAGTCTTTTAAATAACTGGAGGAATTTCAGCAGATGGTAGTTTAGCAAATATCAAGCAAAGGAAGATGCTGGGATCTATAGCATCTGAGTTTGAATCTGGCCTCAGACACTTACTAGCTTTGTGACCATGAACAAATCATTTGAGCTCAATCAGTTTCAATGTCCTTATCAGCAAAATGAGAATCATTTTAATAATAATAGCATCTACCTCCCAGAGTTGTTGTGAAGATCCAAGGAGATAATATTTTTTAAATGCTTAGCACAGTGCTTGAGATATTGTAGATGGTTAATAAATGCTTGTTATTTTGTCCTTGGGGAAGCAGATCCTTTTGCTATGAATTAATGGAGAGCAGAAGTGAGCCTAGGTATAATATTGCATTCCTCCCACCTCTATTGGATGAATCTTCCTGACTCTAGGCTTGGCACCCTATATACTGTGTCACCTAACTGCCCTATAAATTCTTTTTTTTTTTTTTGTGGGTCACATATTTATTTAGAAAACCACAAATTACCATTATCTGTGTCATACTATGTTTTTACTTATTTTGTTAAACATTTATCAATTACATTTTTTAAACAAATGCTTTATTAACTTCTGTTTTACATCATTTCCACCAGATTTTGAGTTACAATCATTTTCCCCCCATTATTCTCCTACCCAACCTCCCAGAATAGTAGTCCCACAAGATATCACTTCCTCCAATCTGCTCTCTCCCATACCTTCTCCCATACCCCCATTGACTTTTCCATTAGAGGAAGGTGAATCTTTGTGTCCCAATGCCTGCACATCTTATCTCCCTATTACAAGCAAACGAGTATTAATAATAGTATTTATATATATTTGAAACATTTAATGTTACGACCTCGAATTTCAGATCCATTTCCTTCCTCCCTTGTCGCCCATTCCTTCTTGGGAGATAAGTAATTCAGTATATGTTGTACATGTCTAGCTATGCAAAACATTATCATAGTAGATATATTGTACAAGGCCGCTTATAATTCCCTCCCACTCATCCCACCCCCCACCTGGTCCATTCCCTACATGATCCTGTCCCTCTTCTATAGTGGGTACTTCCAACCTCCCCTCACCCCAAGGATGCCCTCCCATCCATCATCCCTCCTCTCATCCCCCTTCCCCCTATCCTGCTGCAGGTTGAGATATCCCATTTAGTATGTATGTCATTTTCTCCCTGAACCAAATTCAATGTGAATGTGGTTTTGCCTTTTTAGCCTTCCTTATTCTCCCCCTCCTTTGCAACCACTTCCCCTTGCTTCTTCTACATGGGATAGTTTACCCTACCCTGTCTCTCCCCATCTCCTCTTGCCACTTTCCTCTCTCACCTCATAATTTCATCCCTTGAGTATTCTCCCTTCCCAACAAATTCAACCTATACCCTCTATCCATATATAACTGTAACCATGTACACACACATTCGCATATGTATTCATATGACCACACCCCCTTCTTCCATTATTTTCATAGTGAGAAAGATATCATCAGTCACAGTTATTGCTTTTCCATATAGGGATGTAAATAGTTCAACTTTGATAAGTTCCCCTTGATCTCTCTTCCGCGATTACCTTCTCAGGAATCTCTTCCTTCCTGTGTCTGGATGTCAAATTTTCTATTCAATTCTGGTTTTTTCCTCAAGAATGCTTGAAAGTCCTCTATTCCACTGAATGACCATATTTTCCCCTGAAACAAAATACTCAGTTTTGCTGGGTAGGTGACCCTTGGGTTCATTCCCAGTTCTTTTGCCCTCTGAAATACCATATTCCATGCCCTTCAATCCTCAGTGTAGAAGCTGCCAGGTCCTGGGCTATTCTGATTGTGTTTCCACAATATTGAAATTGTTTCTTCCTGGCTGCTTGTAGTATCTCCCTGATATGAGATTCCTGAACCTGGCTATAATACACTTTTTGATCTTTTTCAGAGTGATTATGAATTCTTTCAACATCTATTTACCCTCTGATCTAAACATCAGAGCAGTTTTCCTTGAGAATTTCTTGAAGGGTGATTTCTAGGTTCTTTCCTTGATCATCAGCTTTCAGTAGTCCAATAATTTTTAAATTGTCTCTCCTGGATCTATTCTCCAGGTCAGTGGTTTCCCATGAGACATTTCACATCCTCTAATCTTTCATTTATTTGGATCTGCTTAACAGCATCTTGATTTCTCATAAAGTCATGAGCTTCCATTTGCTCCAGTCTAACTCTGAAGGAATGAATCTCCTCAGTAAACTTTTGAGATTCTTTTTCCATCTGGCAAATCTGGCTTTTTAAGGCATTCTTCTCCTCATTGCCCTTTTGGGCCTCCTTTGCCATTTGAGTTAGTCTATTTTTTAAGGTGTTGTTTTCCTCAGTCAGGCTGTTGACCCTCATTTCATACTTTTCCTGCATCCTTCTCATTTCTCTCCAATTTTTCCTCCACTTCTCTTATTTGATTTTTAAAGTCCTTCTTAAGGTCCTCTATGGCCTGCAACCCGCTCATGTTTCCCCTGGGGCTTTTGGAGCAGGA